>CAKAOI010030772.1:1389-33225 GCA_916701655.1 Sebastiscus albofasciatus | reverse complement strand
AGATTTGAATGTCTGAATTTAAAGGCTGAGATGGTAACAAATGACTCCGTAAAACATGTGTGACAGCTGTTCAATTCAATCATTAAAATCAAAGACTCGATATCTGATATGTGGGAGATTATATGATGTACTATATATAGATGTAGTAGTAATGAATCCTCCTGTCCTGCAGGTGGCGGTACAGGCAGCCAGCAGACCATTCTCCATGAGGAGCAGTGGAAGATGCCGGCTCTGCCAGCACTGCTGCTGTCGATTTACTTCGCCGTCCTGCTGCTGACCATGGCACCGCTCTCCTTCAGCCAGGCCAACACCCTCTCTGCCGTCCGGATGGGTGAGTACCGTCACCACGACATGGGTTTGGATCCCACAATGTCTGTCTGTCTGCAGTAAAGACTAAAACTTTAAGAGTTGTAAAAGGCCACTTCAAAAATGCATAACAAAATCAATGAATACTAGGGTATTTTGCTTATAATAAGTAAAGATGTAGCAATTTGCTTGGTAAGAGTTCTTGAAATAAGATGTCAAATTTAGGCCTTTCAAGATAAAAAAGAGAACTTGAAATTAGTTGGGGAAACTAATTTTGAGCTATATTTCACATGTATTAGGACGTGTTGTGTCATAATAAGCCTGTAAGCCTGCATAAGTAGTATTTATTATAGATACTCATGATGTTCAAAATGCATTGTCTAAAAGGAAGTCCCTATCGTCTGAACTGAGAACTTGATTGAGACTTGCTGATCTTCACCTGTCACTTGACTTTGACCTTGATTGGAACTCATTGGTCTTAACTTTGGACTTGATTGGGACTCATTGGTCTTGACTTTGACCTTGATTGAGACTTGCTGGTCTTGACCTGGAACTTAACTCGAGACTTCATTGGGACATGTTGGTCCTGACTTAGAACTTGTTTGGAACTTGTTGGTCTGGACTGAGAACTTGTTGGTGTTGACTTGGGATTTCATTGGAACTTGTTGGTTTCGATTTGGAACTTGATTAGAAAATCTTGGTCTTGACTTAGAACTTGATGGGCACTTGTTGGTCTTGACTTGGGACTTCATTGGGACTTACTGGTCTGGACTTAAAACTTGATTGGGACTTGGTGGTCTAGACTTGGAGCTTGTTGGTTTTAACTTGGGACTTCATTGGAATTTATTGATATTGACTTACAGTAGAACTTGATTGGAACTTGTTGGTCTTGACTTGGGACTTCATTGGAACCTTTTGGTCTGGACTGAGAACTTGACTAGGACTTGCTGGTCTGGACTTGGAGCTTGTTGGTCTTGACGTGGGCCTTCATTGGAACTTATTGATCTTGACTTAGAACTTGATTGGGACTTGTTGGTCTTGATGTAGAACTTGATTGGGACTTGTTGGTCTGGACGTAGAACTTGATTGGGACTTGTTGGTCCTGACGTAGAACTTGATTGGGACTTGTTGGTCTTGACGTAGAACTTGATTGGGACTTGTTGGTCTTAACTTAGAACTTGGTTGGGACTTGAACATAGCACACCCTCACACAGTCTCTCCTTGACAAACATTCATTGTGTTGCTCCATTGTTAACACCAAAAATGACATTTGAACCCGGCCTAGTTTCTCACCTCCACACAGCTGGTCGTCGGTCGTGGTTGGTGTGTTAGAAGCATTTTAAAAATTAACGGATGCAGCCCCCAGTTGGGACGATGGAAAACTTAACTGGAAGCATACTTTACTCCAAAGCTCCTGGTAGAAAGTGTCATTATTTACCCAGAATCCTGCTGTCTCCATGAATAAAAACACTCACAGACACATTCTCTGTTTTAATCCTCCTCCTCTCTCCTATTTGAACATGTTAATAAATAAAAACACACACGCTTCCTCTGCATCACCTCTATTTTCGAACACTCCTCTCTCAGTCGTTACTCATCCGTTTTGTTGTTTTTGTATCGCTCTCCTCTTGTCGTTTTGTTTCTCCTCTCACCACCCACCGCTGTCTCTGTTTGCCATCTTGATTCCTCTCACACTATCTCTTTGCTTTGTTTGTCTTTTTACGAGCCCCTCGAGGCTTCCCTTTGTCTCCGCCGCTCGCTCTCTCGCTCGCTCACTCCTCGTTTCCATTTCTTCTTCCCTCCTCGTTTTGTTTCCATCCCAGGTTGGATCATTTGTAAGCGCAAATAAACCCAGAAACTGGATCAGGGAGCATCTCCGTGACTTCCCTGCATGATTAATGGCGAGGCTTGAGCGCCACTCTGCTATCAGCACCTCGTACTTACGTCCTCATCACGCCCCGCGGAGGAAGATTAACTCCAATAAAAGCAGAGACTCAACATTGAAAGTAAAAGTTCAGCTCTCTCCTCGCAGCAGATAAGGGTTTCTTTTTTCCCCGTTCATCTTTCAGCCCTGATGGCCTCCAGTTCAAATCCCTGTCGCTTTTATCACGCAGGGCTTCGGCGAAACCGTAGGGCACTTACATGCAAGCTACCATGGCAACCGGGTCGCCTGGCGATGTGTAATGGCTCACCTTTCACTCTTCCATTAATAACAGCTGACTACTCCACACACACACTCTTATATTTGACACGTGCGAACACACACACAGTGAAGCACACACTCGTTTCTTTCATGTCTGATAAGTGGAGTTACAGTGGAAATAACAGAAGTCACTCCGAATTCAGCTGCAAAGGGAAATACAGAGACAGGACTCCAGTCTTTATTTTATTTTATTATTTATAATAATAATAAACATTTCACACCCAAAGTAAAAGAAAATAATTTTATTCTATTTCTTTCTAACTGCCAACAAATCCCATGAAAAGACTCAACCCGACAATGTGTTAATCTGACTCTCGGTACTGTCTGACTTCCTGTCTGTGGCTCTTAGCTCCAAGCCCATTGGTTCCTACTGAAGACAAGTAAACCAAGAAAATTCCTAGCCCCCATGATGCCTTGCTTGAGTTATGGGCGCTACTTCCAGCGCGTCGTTTTGCTGAAACTTAACTGGCGTTTTCCATGGTAATGGTACGCTAATCACTCTCCTAGAGCGATTGTATTAAGAAATCTAGTAAAAAATGTGTGAACACCACCTATTCCACCTCAAACGGGATAATGTGATCATACCTCTGCCTTCTACTATGTAGGGATGGAAGACGACCTTAAGAAGTGGCCTCAGATAACCTACACTAGTATATTTAGCTACGTTATTGACTCCGTTGCTACAGACGGTGAAGCGATGAACAATCTGAAAAGCTCTGAGGCAGATCAGTACTTCCACAGTAACAAGGTTTAGTTTTTTTCTACACACAGATAACCGTACTTAAACTATTTGTAGTCCAATGCTGCCCTGCACTCCGTGCCATAAACTGCCTTACATTTTAATCTGTACAGAAAATAGCGAAAGTAACTGGCTGTCATTAAACCAACGCTACAATGCTGTGTCCTCCCTACACATGAAATCATAGCTGATGTTCTCTTGGTACTGCTGTCAGTCCTTTAAAGGACCCGACCTGGTCTTTCGTAGCCCAACCACAAAGTAGGATACGGGTTTTCCTCCTTGGCTTTTTGTCCACTAAATTAACTGAGCCACATTCTTCTGGATTCCTCGTCTGTAGGTCGGCGATGGAAACTGTACCGTCGGTCACAACAACAATCCCTTTTTGTTTTGGGTGCATGTTCAACACACTGTTATTGAAGCCACAGATTTAGCTTTGTCTGGTTGTTAGTACAGCTGCCAACAGCGCAACAAGTACTGGAGCTCCGCAAGGACATTTTAATTTAATGTCAAATACCTGTTAACAAAAATAAAGCAAGATTTGCTAAATTGAAGGCGAATTACTTTACAAAAGAAGCACCGTTAGCCACTATTGTTAGCCTAGGGGACCCAGTAATTTCCTAAAAACAGCTGGTCACTGTAAGTTTTATCAAACAAACAGGAGGAAATTGGTTTGGGACTATTTTCAGCGGCGGATTAATCCACATTTGTTGCTCTACAGGGAATATTTGCGGCAGCACTTACTCCTTGATAATCTTTTTAAATCTCTGGTTTTCTCAAGGCAGTTTTGTATGGAAATTTGATCACATAGGTTAAAGCATTTCACAGGAAGGTTATTGCTTTGACTCATTTTGAAGTTGTATAAAGAAAAAAAATGCTGGAAAATTGCAGCAAAAACATATACTTGAGTTGTTGAAAGAAAGTGTTTTTTTTTTATTTTTTTAAAAGACCAATAAAAAGTCAGTCTGCATTCCTCTCTTCAGGTGATGGGAAATCTATTTTAGTTCCACTCCAAAATACTCAGCTTTAAAAAAAATTCAAGGTTCACAATTCAGTAGCTGAGAAGCAAAAATGACTGTGTGAAAGTGTTTTTGTCATTCAAGAACTCAGGTCACGGTTGGAAACTGCCAGCTGTCAAATGCTGGTACAGTGTGTCCTGTAGTGATTTGCCTGCTGCTATGGCAGAACACCAAATATCTGGCAATCATCAGGACGCATACACAAAGGTGCTGAGTAACAATCATCTGAACAAAAGATGAAAAACCCACATTTCTTTTTTTTTGACATGGACATGAAAACATTTCAACCACTTCCTCAGGTCAGTCATAGTCGAAGAACCAACCATCACGGGGTTCTCACTCTGCAACAAGTCAAACAAACATAAGACTTTTAACCATCGTTATCGTCAGTCCCGTGAGTTGCTAGTCAGTCAAGTTAACGTCAACCACGACCATTTTCTAACCTTAACTAAGTGGTTCTGTTGCCTAAACCTAACTTCCTGTGAAAGCAGAAGTTTATTTTAATTATAAACATTAGACAGAGTTATGTTCACAATCATAATAATAACAAATACATTCATTTTCCCCCCTCAGATAGTTTGAAATGCTTTTAGGACTGGGGAAGATGTTCTTCTATGGTCTTTAGTTTTATCTGCTTTAATGAACGTTTTTAATGATGCTCGTGTTTAGACCATTTCAACAGAAAATGACCCAACTATTTGTTACAATTGTGGTCTGGTTTTCATGAGGATCCATGGGTTTGAGCTGGTCCCAGATATTAACCCCTAATCTTTACATGAGAGAAAAAAAGTTGGGAAGGGGATTTTCACAATTGGATATATAAAGCGGTGTATCATCTGCATTAAGTTAAATACGATATCTTCGATCTGCCATTTTCGTTCCAAGAATATTGAAATTTCAAAGCACTGATTTACCCAAAGAATTAATGAAAGACATATCACTATATATAATATTGACACGCCGTCCCTGGTCCGTCCAAAAGTAATGTCTCCGATGCCGGGGGTCACTGACCAAGCGGCGGTATTTCACGAGTTTGGAGTCACACTAAAATAAACTTCATTGTGAGTTATGTTTAGAGGGAAATATATTTTGATGCAGATTGAATTGAATTGAGTTTGTAAATTTCTAAATTATAGTCCGCGTAGGGAGGTCAGGCTGGACAGGTCAAACAAACACAATATTTCTAAAAAGTTATCTTATAAACAGGTTCATAAGATTCAAATGACTTATGAGCTAATACAAGTTTATGATGTATATAATGGGAATACAAAAGGAAATAATGTAATGATTACATTCTCATGTACAAATCCATGAACACTTTGTGCAGCAGCTTGCCTGATCAACAATGATTTACCTCTATTTACCTAACATGGGAACAAACCTGTACACCTGACCAAAGTCACAAACTGGATTCTTGTAACAAAAGAGAAAAACCTGTGTGAGCCAGTGAATCGTATTTATCATTCGTACAAATTGTGTCCTCAGACCGCTGAAGTGTTTCAGGACCTTGTCAGTCTTATTCTTGGAAAAGCAATTATAACCAGCACTTCACATGAGCAGCAATCAAATCACAAAACAAGAATGAGTCAGCTGTAATTATCAATCACATAAGGCTAACAAGCAGATTCATCTCTGTCACGCTGGGAAGCGACCCAGATGGGAGCAGAGACGGTGACTGTAATTAGGGCAACTTTGTGTTATTGTTGCCGGTCTCCGGCCGAGCCGCCGCGCCAGCTCGCGGGTCAATAAATCCCAGTCAAATGGCAATTAGTGTTCAGAGAAGCTGTCACCAGAAGAGGCACAAACAGGAGTCAATCTGTGTATCAGAAGGCTGGCGAAGACGTAACCACGGCAGAGAAAAGTTTCAGGGCCAAACTTAAACTCAATATCAACAACACTAAGAATCTACAGTGATGCTGGCGGCTCTGTGAGGCACAGTGGTGCTTTGAGCTAAATACTAACATTGCCATGCTAACATTGGTATGAAAGAATACTCCACAGATGTAGCATTACATGCCTAGAACATTGTCAGACTCATGATGGATAGTTGAAACAAAAATATCAGCAGCAGAACTCGAGATACATCTGACCGGCACATAGGGGTACTTTGCAAAACGTCAAGGCCCCCGCCTTTTTGAGGGAAAGAAAACCAAAGATTCTATAGATGTCAGTGTAATTTGATGTGTGTTTGGATAGTAAAAATGTTTTACACACATGTCTAATAATTATTTTGCGACCTTGCCTGAACCTGAGTGTTGGCGATGCCTTAATAAATGAAGGTTGATCGCTGCCATGTCCCCTCAGTCTTCCCCCGTCCAGCACAGTGGCCGGATATTGCTAATCCATACATCTCTACATATCTGATTGAATCCCGTTAAGTGTTGCACCATGTAACTCCCTTTAAATTGTTCTTTTCACACTTCTGTTTGTGTACAGTTTTGCTGCAGTGATGTACAGGTGTACTGCAGGTTCTTGTGACATCACTAGTGGGTGTGGTTACAGGTGCAGCAAAGCACAGCCAACCGCACCTATCAGTGAAGCTAGCTGCGGTCAGATGATTGCATTACATTGCACAGCTGTTCACATTATTGTGTCCACCATCAGTGCTGATGCAAAGTGGTGACTTTTAGAGAACCAAAAGAGTATGAAATAAATCTTAAAGTGACATCAGCGTGCAGATATTTTCTCCTCTGGCGAGGATTAAATATCAAGTCAAGAGCATAAATATTGTAGTGTCCTTCAGCCGCTGCTAAAAACCCTCCAGGAGTTATTTCAACCTGCGCTATCAGTCACTCTGAAGGAGTCATTAACTCACGTTCATCAGTAAATATCTCTTAACTACAGAAGAGTCAGCGTGTCACCGCAGGACGGCCCGAACATTAATCCTTTAAATATTACTTGAAATACATTTTTCAGATTCTGGGCGCAGGTCGTTTTGTGAGTAAAGATGTCAGTTTTTATTTGAAAAGACAAATGTCTCGTTTTGGAAGGGAAACCCAAACTGAATATGAATTTCATACGTTCAGTTTTCACCCTCCGTCCGACCTCTGGGCCTCTTAAAGCCGCCAGCTCAACAGGACACGCACACCCAATAAATAAATTAGAATAAAAGAGTTAAAGGGGGAGAAAAGAAGAAAAGCCTCGGTGGAAGCAGAGAGAAGCAACTCACCAGAGAAATGAGAAGTAAACAAACCCTCCGTCGGCCCGAAGCTTTAATCTGAAGGATTTTAACTTTTTACAAACACACCCTGAGGCTCGACTTTATTATCTCTGCTAAATGACTCTCTACGCTACAACTGCAGGCTTTGTCTCTTATGAATGTTTTACTATGTGGGAATTTCTCAGCGTCGGACATGTGATTGAACCAACCAATCAGAAGCTGCTGTAACACAGAGGTAAATGTGAAGGGGAAAACATTCAGCATGTTGGAGCCAAATAAAATGTATCATAACTTCTAAATTGTGTCTGAATTATAAGAAATACAGATAATACAACATAAGAGGATCACATGAAAGCCCAACAGTCTCACGGCAGTTTGTGAAATAGTCCCGAAATCTAATCTATTTGATTTGTTTGCATAGACACGAATTTCCCTTTTTTTTCGTGATGCTCAGCACAACTTTAAACAACACGTGTTGCACGTGTCAATTTCCACTCCAGTCTTTTCAAAATAAAACTACGTTAGGCTCAGGAAAAGATGGTGGTTTGGGTTAAAATAATTCTGGGAGTGGGGTTACTTAAGTACGGACGTTATACGACAAATGGCCTCACACGGGGCACCAACAGCGGTCTCCTGGTGAAAGTCTGGTGTTTTTTGACCCACCATTCCACCCCAATCTCATCCCTATGCGGCGTTCGCTGCTCTCTATACTTCCCACTTCATAATTACATGGATTACATACAAATTTATTTCATGCTGACCATCACAAAAAAAATGTGAAAACTCGTGTCTATGTACACGAATCAATACATTCAATTTTGTGTCTATTTCACGAACTTTAGTGCGACTGGGCTGGAATGTCTGAACCAGTCCATCCAATATTAGTTGATATATTTCAGTCCAGGACTAAAGGCTGTTACACACCAGGGGCGTTTTCTTTTTTTGTTGTTGTTTTTGTCGTGAGCACTTTGACACAGAATGTGAATATTACACGGAGAAAAAACAACATACTTTTTTTTCGGAACAAGTTCGATTTTTCTAACTTGTTCCGAAAAAACTCGAACACTGTATGAGACCAGCCTGTCCAGAGACTTGTTGAACGATTCTTTGACCCATTACATGAATGTTTGTGAATATGATTTCTCTGAAGGCGTTAGTTTTTCCTCACTTAATCGTTGTAATTAAGTGTAGTGTGACAAACATCTCCAGTAGATTCCTAATAAACTAATTATAGAGTGATTTTCCAGCTCTGCTGCAATTTGTGATAAACTCTGTTTTATTCCTCTCTTTGTGTTCCCTCCTGACAGCCCTGTTTACCAACTCTGAGCTGTAAAACAAGCCGTACTCAAATTTACTATCAAATTATGCTGTTTCAACTTCACTTTTTACCCTGGCGGAGAGACGCCCGCGCTCCCCGTCTTCCCGCCCGCCGGTGCACAAACGTCATCTTGTATTTATGTAAAGAGCTTGCGGAGCGAGTAGAGCCGTTTTGTTCTGGATTTAACCTGAGACACGACGATGAAACTCCTTTTATCGAGGCAGAAGGAGCTCTGCAGACTGATTTTTATTTCACCCCTGGAGGCGGTGTGTAACTTCACAAAAAAATTGACTAACAGGTTTTCTTGTCACTTCCCACCTCTGAGCTTCATGCGTTTGACATTCTTTGATACGAGTGTGGAAGTCTGGACTCCGGGGGCTGCAGGTAGGTCGACAGATTCAACGAGACAAAACCAAACGGGGACTAAAAACAAGACATCGCTGCGTCGGCCCGGGGGCGTAATCACAGCTCTGCAGTCCTCTGGTGGCTGCTGTCCTTTCAGAGACAAACAGGACGCCTCTGTGCACACACACACCATCCGCTGTATACAAGCGTGTGTCCATGTTTTTAAAGGATGTATTGATTTAAGTCGGAGTGAGCCACCCTGACAACATCAAATTTGGTTCAAGTGGAAGGAAATCTGTTCCCTGAAGAATTCAGTTGTTGTTGTTGCAGGTAAACAAAGAGGATTTGTCTCTTATTTCTTCTTCTCAACAGTCTTTTTGTGTCTCGGTCCTGTTATTTGTATAATTCTTGGAGTTTAAAATGAAATCAGGATCTATCTAAACCTAAAGTACAAGTTTTTTGGTTTATTTTCGAAAACGTAACGTTTTCAGCAGTTTCAGTTTCACATCGTGTTAGAACGTGTTGCATTTTTTTACTTTCACTTTTACAACATAGTAGGGCCCTAAATCTATTGGCTCGCCGAAAGAAATGGGTGATAACGGCCTTGATAAAGCTGAATTAGGCGAGATCGGAGCAAATATGATTAAAAAAAAGTTATTTTTATAAAACGGTCGCTATATCCTGACAGTAGTACATGAAACAGGTAACCTGAAAAAAAATCATGTGCCTTGGTGTCCTCCGGTGCTCCTAACGGCATCTGCAAGATTTCACAGACCGGAGGAAAACAAGCAGTAAGAGCTGATCTGAGGTCTGCTGTCCAGCTGCCGTCTATGAGAGCCGGCTGTCAATCACTCTGAACTCTAATAAAAACGTTCAAACTAGGCCGCGCTGATCAAATATGAATCAATATTCTGTTACGTTAATGTCTATTTCTCTCCTCAGATGTTCTCAGAATCATCTTGTAGTGCACGGTTTAGCTGAAAATGAGAACGTTTGTGACCCGGCAGCCATGTTGAGATCTCTTGAGGAAATACCAAGCACTGCTCACATGACCGGAGCACAGCCAATAGGAAGGCTCTCTCTGAAATGACCTTTGTTTGGTCAAAGTCTCCCGTCACGGGCTAGACTTTTTAAAGCCTGAAAACAGAGCCATGAGGAGGAGCAGAAGTCTAGTTATCTCTCAGAACACTTGAATTACAATATGCTGAAAGGTTGTTATGGGACTTTTGCCCAAAGATGCTAAAAAATTGTCGCCTACTGAAGCTTTAACCTGCTAGTAGTTTAGTAGACCCCTATAGCCTACAAACATGGGACAGATGTTCCTGTTCAATAGACCGATAACAGTCAGATCGGCTGCGAAAACGAAAGCAAAAGGAGGAATAACTTTTTTCATATAATATCATACGAGCCGTTCTATGAGGATACGTTGTCCTGGATGATAATGACTCGAGTCTGTTCTCCTCCTCAGACCAACCCGGTGTGTTCTGGTTCCTTCTGTCCCTGGATAGTTAAATGTTAATGAGCTTGGAACAAAGATGGCCGCTCAGCACATTATACAGAAAGAAAAAAAAAAAGAGTTCAAATGTTTGACCCTCTGAGATTACTGCTCTTCATCTCCTCACTCTCTCTCCAGCATCATTAACTATCTGTGTGTGTGTGTGTGTGTGTGTGTGTGTGTGTGTGTGTGTGTGTGTGTGTGTGTGTGTGTGTGTGTGTGTGTGTGTGTGTGTGTGTGTGTGTGGTCGCAGTGACCCAGAGAACCAGATCTTGTGTAAACACAGATAGTGTGTCTGAACACTGCTGAGGCTCCTGAAGAAGACTCTTTATCTTTATCTCCCCTCTCATCTTCATCCTCCTCCTCCTCTCCCTCTGAACACCAGGCATTCTGGGAGCTCTACCTCTCTGTCTGTTCGGTATCTAACAAGCATCATCTTTTTTTCAGTTAGACAAAGAACATTTGGTAGTGCAGTGTAAAGAAGAAGACAATATAACCGTTTCTTCTTCTTTGTCTTTTTCTTCTGCTCTTATGTTTATCTGATATCTTAAGTTACTGGACTTACTCTGAGGGTGTTTTCACACTCTGATCCCTCTGAAACGAGCAGTACTCGGACCTCTTGTGCATTGTGAACACAAAAAGCTGCTCCAGGTTCACTTTAGCGATGTTCTTCAGTACCAAGTCGATGCCAAACGTCTGAAAACGTGAACCAAATGTGGGACAAAGAGTGTGTTTGTGTGGGACATTGTGGGACAATGTGGGACACGTTACCAAGGATGAGAGGTCGTCTACTATCTAGATATGTCGATCTAATTTAAATAATAATCATTTCTATTCTGCCCCTTATCTTGTAACATCTCTAAGCTTTAATGCATCCATAGATCGGTTTCTTGTGAGACTCACATGAACTGCGTCGCTTCATGTCGTCGTGTGAAATTGAAAAATAACTCTGAGCATCTCCTTCCACCGGCTTATAAATACTTCTAATTAGTTTCACCGTCTTCGTTGTGGCTGCTCTTCCTTTTCTTTTGTGGTAGTTTCCATCATATTCCGCCTAAATCTGCACAGCTTGTGACTTTGCGGTGACTGCAATTTTCCCCCGTTAGGCGAACAGCGTAGTGAAGACAGTAAAACGTTAACCTGCACTTGACCCACGTGTGTCAGTTTGACAGCATCACAGCGCCGTGATGACCGCCTTCCCTCCTTACTTCACAGCCAGAAGCGTCTGTCCTGCACCAGTTTGACTTTTGAAAACTAGAGTCAATGAAAATGTGGGACATCATCGTAAATTTTTTATTTTTATAAGCCTATTAACAAATTTTGGGATTTTTTTCTTGTAATATCCAAGTTTTTTTTTCGTGAATTTATGAGTTTTTTCTTGGAATATAAATATTTATATCTTTACCTACAGTGGCCCTAATCCGTCGTCGCAGTAGACACTTCTACTCTATTCAATTCTATTTCGGTTCTAATTCATTTTATCTCCGGACAATCATTAATCCTGATTAAATATTATAATGGATTGACAGCCGTAGTTCCAACAAAGTGGATCTGGGGAATTAACTATTGACTTGCTGTGAATGAACAGCGCTAACGTTAGTTGATTCAGGAAATGAAGGGAAATGAATTGATTCATGGCACACATTTTAAATAACATGTAGAAGATATTATTTTCAAGTCTAAAGAGACTCAAGTTGAGTTGCAAGTCCGTCTTGATTTTGTCAAGTTCTGGAGTCCACACCTCGGCCATCCAGCGCTATATAAAAGTAATTGAGTTGCCTGAAGGGGAGACTTGGAGATCAGATCCTCAGATGTCAGTTAAACAGTGTCTGATCCAACTTCTTTGTATTCCTGTGGTACCGCACCGCGACATGAACCATCTGGCTCTCTTTGTACTTTCCTAAACGGCAGAAACCCACAAAAGTCCTTTTGAGGAAGGACACGATAAATCGGCTCCTAGTTCGCCCCGAGAGGCGTTAATTATTTAAGACACACAAATCAAATCCAGAACAAACCCCAGCAGCAGCAGCAGCAGCAGCAGACTTTCTGCTTGTTACGGAGTCTCAGCAGCATATTCACTTTGATTTCCAGTCTTGTTGTGGGGCGTCTTTACTCTGCAGCTTTACAGCTCAGTGTCCACTGAAACAGGAAAATAAAGGAGGGATGGATTACACCGCAAAATAAATCCATTTTAAGACTCGTAATCAACTCCTTCTTGTGTTTTAAACAGTCTCATCTGGTAGTCGGATCAGGTCGCAGCAGCAGGCATTATTTACCTCCTGGTGTTAAAATGTGATCTTCCATAGACTGAGCTACTTGATTGCTCTCTCCTGCAGATGGAGGATCTGCTATCTGCGTTGCCTTGGTTTGCATTCAGCCCGCTCTCCGATCACACGGTTGCAATTTTTCAGCGGGTTCAATGTGCAAAGCAGGCGAGTCAGCGGGGAGGTGGCGACAGAAATAAACATGGCAGGTGTTACTGTACACCGCCACCAGGTACTCTCGCTTTACCATCTCTAAAGTAGGAGGAAATAGAAACGATGACGGGTCGTTTTTTATTCGCTGCAGCTGCTTGTGAACGCTCCGCTCCGCTTCATGTTTTAAATCTTGAATCTATTCTCGGAGCGTCGTCTTGCTGCCGGTGATGGTTTTTCTCCTCGCACTCAGCACAGGTTGTGTTTCACCTGGACGACATCCAATCACGGCTGTCCCCATTTACATCTGGAGTGCTTTTGTTTTTTGCATTCAGGGCTGGTGTTTGCATGTGTTCTTGTGCTCCGGGGTGTTTGAGCTGCTTTAAAGAAGCAGTGCGTCGGCGATACGTCAACGTGGGCGCCATATTGGACAGGGCAAGACCGGCCCGTAACCCTGATTTCATGTCCTTTAACTCTAATCTCATAATCACGTAAAGAAAACATTCTCCCTCTCTCTCCCTCTCCAGCGGCTATTTTGGATGATCAGTCAGCGTGTGGTCGTGGCGAGCGTCTGGCGCTGGCTCTGGCGAGGGAGAACATCAACAGCCTGATGGAGGGCTCCTCCCGGGCGAGGGTGGAGGTGGACGTCTACGAGCTGCAGAAGGACTCCCAGTACGACACCACCGACACCAGTAAGTCCCCCTTCATCCTCCTTTATCTTCATCTTCTTCATTTACCTGAGAGTGTGGTTTTACCTTCCAGCTGCAGCTGCTCTTCTCGCTGACATTTTCCAGTGACGGTAAACTTCAGTAAGCGTTATGTGTGAGGAAGCAGACCAGAGCAATCAAGCGTCAACCTTTATTTAACAAGGCAGGTCAATGTTTCTCCCACGCTCAGTGAACCTGCACTTTAAATACCACGTAGAAAGTATGTTCAGCTGAGCGACGCACCAACAGGCTTTACAACCAAGAGTTAAAGCTGCTTAAACATTCCTTAACCCTCTGAGACCCGCGAGAACTTTAAGAGGCTGTCGGGAAGGAGGCTAAATAATGCTACAAATGCTAGAGCATTCAGAGGATGGATGGCTTTCCTAGCTGGATTGACAATAAGGGGGTTTCTGAGCAGTTTACACAACAGAAGTGCTCGCCATCCAATCACCGAGAAATGCCAAAATCTCCAAATGTCAAAGGTTTTGGTACCAAATCACAGCATGGCTTCTTCTATGGTGTTCCTCAAGGTCTTGGTGTCTTAATGTGGTATTTTGGAGGGATTATTGATCATTTTTATCAGCTCTTCAGTGGTAAAAAAAAATGGTTAGATTTAGCACCAAATCTGTGTTACAAATGGTATCAACCCAAAAATTGCTCTGAGCCCGGCGAGGGGGGTAATATCCCGAGAAAAAACTCAGAATTTCCAAGATTAAAGTTGTAAATTCACTAAAAAAAAATTTGGATATTCTCTGAGATTACATTTCTGAATTTCTGAAAAAAAAAAATATTTTTTTCTTGTAAATTTACAATTTTATAATCTTGCAAATTTTTCAGTTTTTTCTTGTAAATTTTATGACAATATAATTTTGCGAATTTGTGTTTTTTTCGCTTGTAAATTTATAATTTAATAATCTTGCAAATCAGTTTTTTTCTTGTAAATTTGCGACTTTATAATCTTGCTAATTTGTGAGTTTTTTTTGTCGTAAATTTACGACTCTAATCTCTGAAATTTGTGGGTTTTTTTCTTGGAATATTCCCCCTCTCCCCTGGCTCTGTAAGTACTACAAGGGCCCTAATACGTCGTCGTAGTAGACAGTCTTGGAATAACCCACTTGTCATAAACTGGTCTCTGAACCGGTTGAAGCCTGATCTCAACCCTAAACTGGTCGCCCCAAATATGTATTTATTCATTAAAGATGGTTTCCTGTCTTGGTGGATAATAAACTTCTTCTCTATTCAATTCTATTTCTAAATCATTCTACTTATCCCTACAGTCATTTCCATTCCTCCTTCCAGAAATCAGATTACTTAATTCAGGTTGAAGGTTGAATCAGTTTAGAACCGTTTCTAAGGAAACCAGTTTGAGTTCATCTGGTTCTAGAGATCTCTATTTAAAGCCGTCTTTAACCAGTTGTGTTCTTAAGTGACGAGTTGTGTCAAGTTGTGTCAGACAGAGGGACGGATGGATCGATGGTGTCGGTGTTTTACACATACAGGGTGTTTAGCGTCGGCGTGGAGCGAGGTCATTGTCACCAGAGAGCTCGCGACGTTCCGCAAGAGCAGCTGATGTGGATGTTTATCGATTATGAACTACCAGCGATGCAAAAAGAGACTTCCCGATGCAGAGCAGCGCACACACACACACACACACACACACACACACACACACACACACACACACACACAAACTAATTGTACAGTACAGACGATGCATTATGTGCACGGACAATAATGGAAACATCCCTATTGATGCGTTCATACGGAGACGATCAGATCAATGCACATTCTCTTCTTTATACATTTTAAAATAAAAAACAAGGTTGTTTCTTTTATATTTCTTTCAAAACTGAAAAATATTACCTGAATGCCCTTTTTGTTTTCCTGCTGAGAGAGAGCATCTTTTGCTTTTTGTGAGTTCCTTTCACAAATACTATGAAAAGCATATAATTATCTCCTCCTCTCTCACAACAAGCCCGACATTTGGCAGCTTTAATCGGCGTCCTCGGATGACTCCGTTTAAAGCTGCCAAAATCTAGATGACAGACGCTCTGATTTGAAAAAAAGGTTGATGCTCACAACTGATTCCCTTTTTGTTATTTATTAATTTTCATAAATTTTTCATTTTATCCTATTAGTCTGTCTGACGGGGACGTACTCTTTGATCAACAGGGAGAAAAAATGATGTTAAGTTAATGAGTGTTGATGATTTTAATCGACTCAAATTCATAAACAGTGAAATGAAAACATTAGACTTCCATAAATAAACGATGCCACCGTATTCCACAGCTGAAAGCTAAACTGAATAAGTAGAATATTATATTTTATTTCTCTGCAGGTTTATCTCCAGGCCGCGCTGACTTCTGAATGGTTGAGTTTGTTTGCAGGAATCTTTTCTATGAAGCCCGTCCAACGCTCTGCAGTTCGGCCCACGAACACAGAAATATCAGATTCACTTTAAGGGGGGGGGGCGTGATGAATAATCAGCATGAAAAAAAAAGGTGTGAATAGATTTGTGCAGGCAGAGGACCAACTACCAGCATCTTATCAACCCAGAGTGGCATCTGGTAGTCTGTCTGAGCTAAACTGTTCAACGTATCCTCATACAACGGTTCGTATGATATCTTACAAAAAAGTTATTCCTCCTTTTTCATTCGTTTTCCTACAAATGTCCAGCAGCACGTGTCAAATTCCACTCGTTACATGCATACAGTATTTTCAAAATAAACTTCCGTCTTCACAGGAAACAACTTGTTTATGATTAAGTAACAAAACTACTTGGTTAGGTTTTAGGAAAAGATTGTGATTTGGCTTAAATAACTCCAGAAGTGGCGTTACTTATGTGACAAATAAATCAACTGACTTCTGGGCTCTTACTGACAGCAGTCACCTCGGTGAAAATCTGGTATTTTTTGACCCACCTCTCCGCTATTTATATTTTCTAGTTAACGATTATGTGAATTACTCATGACAAAAACAACAGTGCAAAAAATAAATTGACTAGGGATGCACCGATACCGATGCCAGTATCGCAAAACGGCTCTGATACAACGGCACCGATACCACTTTACGGCAGCGTGACGTTAACCTCTCGTCACCATCTTTCGTGCCTATCGCACTCACTCACGCTCCACCTCCCTGACAGTGCGAGCGAGACGGGTCGGTTGTGCGGCTGACCCCGCGTGGCCAGGATCCCACCTCAGCCGGCGCGCGCCGGCCCTCACTTTGAGTGCGCCTCGGGGTTTTGCTTGCACCCTCTGACTCGCGCGTGCGTTAGACTCCTTGGTCAGTGTTTCAAGACGGGTCGGGTGGGTTGCAGACATCACCGCAGACCCCTGGCGCCTTTTACGTGGGCCGAGCCCCGTCCTGGGGGCACGACACGGTTGGGGCGCACTAAGGACAGTCCGCCCCGGTGACACTTTGTCCACGGCCCGGGGAAGCACCTTCGCCCCGAGCCTTTCCAAGCCGACCTAGAGCCGGTCGCGGCGCACCGCCTCATATGCAGGACTCCCCAGCCTGCTGTATGTCGCTCACACCCTTCAGCTGTCTGTTAATCTTTTGGTACAGAGAAGTACTCGTATCGGTACTCGACATTGGCGAGTACCCAAATGTAAGTACTTGTACTCAGTCTGAAAAACAGTGGTATTGGTGCATCCCTAATATTGACGAGTGATCAAAACGCCCCCGCCCTCCCCCGTGTAAAGGCCTTAAAGCAGCTATAATCCATATTTATAAAATCAGTTCTTGCAGCTTTAACTTCTAATAGAAACCTTTATGTTTTTTGCCTCGTGCTGTTTTCTCTCTCAGTGTGTCAGATCCTGCCGAAGGGCGTGGTCTCCGTGATCGGTCCCGCCTCCAGCCCCGCTTCCGGGTCCACCATCAGTCACATCTGTGGGGAGAAAGAGGTGAGTCACATCTGGGTTTTCTAAAAGGTTTAACTTGTGTCCATCTCCGTCTCCCTGCTAAGCCTCTAACAGTCCAGATATCCTCTCCCTCTGCCTGACAGCTCTTCTATTATCGGATTCTCTGCCTGGATTTAAAATAAGCTCTGCATATCAGAGTGAAGCCCAGATGAGCTAATTACACTTTACCACTTAGGTGAGAGCTCAGGTTAAACCACTAAATTGAAACAGAGCTTCAAAACTCTTGGTGTCCCTGAAACTAATGGAAAAAGCTCTCCGACACTTTTAACGTAAAGAGACATTTTCATTGTGCCAGACGGCTGCGTTCAGCACTGCGGTCTCTGCCCCCCTAGCTCCTCGGTACCCTTCCCAATTACATCGGTACTGGGGCAAGAATCTGGTGATACGATACATATCATGATACAGGGGTAACAATTCATTATATTGCGATTCTGTACGCAAGGTGATATATTGAGTTTTTCTGTCCGTCCGGTCCGTTCTCGTGAAGGTGATATCTCAGGAACGCCTGGAGGGTTATTTCTTCAGATTTGGTACGAACGTCCGACTTGTAATCAAGGATGAACTGATCAGATTTTAGTGGTCAAAGGTCAAGGGTTAGGGTTGGCGGAGGCAAACAACTGCAAGGCGGTAACTCTAGTTGTCAGAGCATGTGATATATTGATTGGTGTCGGGGCATAAAGAGAATTTCAACTTATATAACACAAAATGTTTCTAAACTACATGACTCACCCTGAGCTTCAAGGTTGATGGTTCCACCATCAGCTCCCCAGAGGATGAACCCTTTTCCCTTTTTTAATTCTAAAATTGTTAGATTTCATTCATCCCCCCTTTCTTTTCTCCTCTAGAAGACTCCATAAATCCTCCGATATTAACGTTTCATGTGAGTGGAGGTGAACACAAACTCTCTCTGTGATTTCAACACCCTTTTTCTAATATCACTGATGATCTGGGCTCTGCTCCCCTCTCACATATTCTTTTTGAAACTGAACAAAGACTCGATTATCAGGGAGCGTCAGAGTCTGATTAAAGCTTTCATTTCTCTTATCTGAGCTTCCTTTAAAGCCTGTAAGGTTTGATGGTTTTTAAAAAAAGAAAGCAGATGTTCCCTTGATGTCATCACCTCTCTCTATCTCCCCTTTCTCCTTCTCAATCTTTTACTTCTTGTTTCTGTTCCACATTTCATTTCTTTTATTGTATTACCTTTTCTTCCTTCTCCATATTTTCCCTCCAACATGAGGATGTCCTTTCCTTCAGTTTTTCTCATTCCTAATAATCCTTCTCCCTCCCTCCCTCAGATCCCTCACGTGAAGATCGGTCCGGAGGAAACCCCGAAGCTGCCGTACCTCCGCTTCGCCTCGGTGACCCTTTACCCGAGCAACGAGGACCTGAGCCTGGCCATCGGCTCCATCCTGCGCTCCTTCGGCTACCCGACGGCGAGCCTCGTCTGTGCCAAAGCCGAGTGTGAGTCTGTCTCCGTGAAAGTGTTTGTGACGTCGTCTGTTTTCCATTTGAATCTCTTTATTTCCTCCGTGTGAAGGTCACAGAGCAGCCTCGTCCACTTCAAGGCTGAAAACATTTGATTTCAGAGCCGCTCTTACTTCCTGCCTCCGGCTGGTCATTTCTGTGCTTTTATCTTTCTCAGGAGCTTTTTTTTTTTCCTCTCCGCTAACTTTATGAGCTCAACTCATGTTTATCTGCTCGCCCTCTGGATGTACAATCGCTCAGCAGAGCTCTGCTACTGTATTAGATTCCTCAAGAAGTGCTGAGTGGCTGAATGGGATTTTTTTCAAATGCTTTAAGATTTAGTTTTCTTTGGCCTGCAGTTCTTATTGTTATTTGAAGTCAAATAACAGCTCTGAGATGCTCTGAAATTCAATGTACAGTTCTCTTCTTCACAGGGTAACTACAGCGTGATTATTTGATATAATATTAGATGTAATAAAAAAGGTATTATTACTGTAAAATGAGAACAAAAGCTTGATTTTCAGTCGTTGATGAAGATGAACACTCCCATAACTTGTCTTCTTTCAGACTGGTGGAAAGAAAACATCCAAAATGTACAGGTTTATTTTACTACACTGAGGCTACATCCACACTAATAGGTTTTAAAACAGAACTTTTGCTTTGTAGCGTCTACACTACTCTGCGGTCTTAGATCCCCTAAAACGGAAAGGTTTGAAAATGCCGCTGACCCCGTTTTAGTTTTGAAATCCGGGGTTGCGTTTTAGTCTGGACGGACAGAAACGGAGATGACAAAAACGATGACGCAGACGCCAACGTTCGCTTCTTTGTTGGCGACGTGTCCTTCCCTGATTCGTCATCACCTGAACCTTTTCAGGAAGAAAACAAACGACACCAGCGGTTAATTTCAACACAGAGTTACAAGCGTTGTTGACCTTGATGTCTATGCTAGTTACCTATACCAGCATGCATATCACATGAATGGTCATATGCGTGGTGGTATAGATGGAGATTAATCCTGAAACGTTCCCTAAAACGCTCGTCTGGACGGAGATCATTTTCATTTTGAAACAACATTTTAAATGGTATTAGTGGATGTAGCCTCAGTCTCAGGCAAATTTCAATTAGTTGTGCAGCCTGTGGACTTTTATTATGGCTGTTGACAGTATTTTCTGATTTATGGCGTAATAAAAAGATATCCTAAAGCTTTTTTTTTGGACATGCACGCCAACTATCAAAGAACGTATATTGCTAAGAGGAAAAAGTCAATCGGTTGTTCCACTGCAACATCAGAGCCCAGCAGCAGAGCTTTTTGGACTGAAAAGACGCCAGTAAAATGTAAAACTAAATTTTTTCTCTTCTAGTGTCATATTCTACCAAAATGGCCTGTGTTGAACAATAAAATATTACAAATATAATACGTGTTTTCAGTCCAAAATGGCAGCAGTGGCTGTTCTTTTTTGACGTATACTCCCATTTACTCATCACCTCATGGATCCACTGGCAACACCTTTACTTTCCTCTCTTTCCTTTCCTTTCCTCTGTCCTTTGCTTCCTACCTTCCTACCTCCTACTTTCTCTTTCCCCCTCCATGTTTCCTCCATCGATCTCTCTCCTGTTTTTCCACCCGACTGGGCTGCCCCGGCTCACTGTTTCAACGCTCCTCTGCTCTCGCTGCAAGACTCTCTCTCAACCTTGTTAACGCCGCCGTTTAACGGGCCCGTGTATTGTTGTCGGGATCCGTCGCTGTCGGCCAGTTAAACCCCGCAGCGCCCCGGTGAACACTTTATGGCGGCGATTAGACGAGACACGCCATGCTGCTTCCGTCAGGGCCGGACGAGGAGACGAGGAGACGAGGCCCACTGGCTCTGAATGTTAAAACTGAGATGATGCAAGCGCAGCAGCCTTCTCTAAAAGTTACCCAGGAAATATTTGAATAATGAAACTTCCTCGTCTACTTTTTGAAGTATTTAAAAACACCCCTCTAAATGTATTTTTCAACTAGAACTAAATATCAGGGAATCCAGACGTTCTCTTTAAGGACACGTCCAAATTGATTCTCTGTGGGGAAAATTAATGGACTTTCAACTTAATCACCTTCATCCCCGTCTGTGTTTATAGCAGCTGCTCAAACCTGGAAGTTTCCGGAGCGGCGGCAGTTATTTGTCTCTAATGAGTCCCATCAATTTCTGGAACCTTATTTATTTCCACGTTAAACACTCAGGCGAGATTCATTTATGGACTCCTGTCTCTTCTTCACAGCAGTCATGAGAGTTTTAACTCAAAGTCTTGACATATTTATTGATGTGTTTTATGAGCTGCTGTTTCACGCTCCACTTCCTGATTCCTGACTCCCCCCACCCATCACAGGCCTGCTGCGATTGGAGGAGCTGGTCCACCGCTTCCTCATCTCCAGGGAGACGCTGTCGGTGCGGATGTTGGACGACAGCCTGGACCCCACCCCCCTGCTGAAGGAGATCCGGGACGACAAAGTGGCCACCATCATCATCGACGCCAACGCCTCCATCTCCTACCACATCCTCAGGAAGGTCAGGAGGTCGTTTTAATAGTGTAAAAACCGTCAGTGTAGTTGTGTTTACATCCAATTGTCAAGCGAATTTTAAGCTAACTAATGAAATGTCACAAAATAAGAAATTAGGCGCATTTCCATCAACTGGTTTTGGAGCGAATAAACTCGGCTACAGCGTAGTTTGGTCATAAGTTGGTGCTATTGGCTACGAATGGCTGTAATCTACCAGTAAACAGAGAAGAAGAAGTAGAGGTTGTGAACCGGAAACAAAACAAGTCTTCTTGACCATCAACCATCTACAAGAGAAAAATGGTCTTCAAGTTTTAATTGTTGTCATTTCAGCAGGTATTGATCATATTTCATGCTGTCCGGAAAAGAAGACAATATAAATATATATCCGAGAAAATGCCAACAGCAGAAACAGCTGATTTAGTGAAGTTGTAGTTTCATTGCCTAAACCTAAAGAAGTTGTAGTTTTGTTGCCTAAACCTAAAGAAGTTGTAGTTTTATTGCCTAAACCTAAAGAAGTTGTAGTTTTGTTGCCTAAACCTAAAGAAGTTGTAGTTTCATTGCCTAAATCTAAAGAAGTTAAAGTTTTGTTGTCTAAACCTAAAGAAGTTGTAGTTTCATTGTCTAAACCTAAAGAAGTTGTAGTTTTGTTGCCTAAACCTAAAGAAGTTGTAGTTTCGTTGCCTGAACCTAAAGTTGTAGTTTTGTTGCCTAAACCTAAAGAAGTTGTAGTTTCGTTGCCTGAACCTAAAGTTGTAGTTTTGTTGCCTAAACCTAAAGAAGTTGTAGTTTTGTTGCCTAAACCTAAAGAAGTTGTAGTTTTGTTGTCTAAACCTAAAGAAGTTGTAGTTTCGTTGTCTAAACCTAAAGAAGTTGTAGTTTTGTTGTCTAAACCTAAAGAAGTTGTAGTTTTGTTGCCTTAACCTAAAGAAGTTGTAGTTTCGTTGTCTAAACCTAAAGAAGTTGTAGTTTTATTGCCTAAACCTAAAGAAGCCTTTTTGTTTGCTTTCAAAATGTGACGTTTCATTCAGTTTTACGTGTTAGAACGTGTTGCTGCTTTTAAGTTTCACTTTCACTTTTACAACCTAGTAGGCGTAGTAGACCCCTAATGACCCACACTATGAGGCTTATAACGACTGATAACCTATTTAATGGCCTGATAACGGTCGAATCGGGTGGATTAAGTGTTCATCAGAGTGATGGCCTGAGGAAAGAAACTGCTCTTTTGTCTTGTAATATATAATGTATATGATTCTGAAATGGATCATTTTGCATAATGAGTACTTTTACTTTTGGTACTTTAAGTGTTTCCAAGTGGTATTACTGTTGGCACTGCTGATTAAGCAAATTATTCAGACCATCAGGGAAAAGCATATATATATAATATATTATATTGTAATGAAATAAAGAGCACCACTCTTAACTAACGTCAGGAGACATGAAAACGCTCTTATGAAAACTAAGAACGGAGCAGTGCTGTCTGTTTCTTCCTCTGTGGTGGTTATAGAGCAGACCTTCAGACACGGGCTGGTTGGTTTCCTGCCAAACTGGCCGGTGGAGTGGACGGACTTAATCTAGCAGCTCTTGGCAGGTAGTAATCTCCCTCTCTGCCTGCTGACCTCGGGGGTCTGAGACGTTCTGAATTCAAAATAAACCCGCTCAGTAACTGTGTCATGTTGGTCTGTTTGTTTTCTCCTGTAAAGCTCAGCTCCTGCAGGCAGAACACAGCAGAGAGAGGAAGGTTAATGGATTTAATACCAGAGTCAGTCTGAAGCTCTTCACTGGGAGGTTGCCAGTTCAAATCCCAGCCTGGCTGAACATCTATACTGGGAGAGTTGTTCTGTCAGACTAAACCAGTGTGAAGCAGCAGCAGCAGCTGCTCAGAGACGACACGCAGACTTTAACTCAGGAAACAGCTGCTTGTTTCTCGTTTCAAATCGCGATCGCTCCCCAACCGTAACCGCGTTTCTTATTGTTACCATGACGACCAGTCAAAATGCAGTCGTAGATATCTCTAATGTTAGTTCGATAGTCAAGCTTAGCGATTAACTATTAAAACGGCTTGCCGTATATTCTTCCTGTTTCACAGCGAGGACACTTGTTGTTTCTTCTCCTTCTTCTCCTGCAGGCGAACGAGCTGGGGATGATGTCGGCCTTCTACAAATACATCCTGACCACCATGGTGAGACCTTCGTCTTCTCATTCATCAGCTCTCCCACTCGAAACCCTCGTCTTCCATTAACCTCTGCTTCTTTTCTTTTCCATTTATTAATCCTCATCTCTTTCTGTACAGTTAAAGGTTCCTCACTCTTTCCTTTCTTTTGCCGTTAAACCCCCTCCTCTTCTCTTCTTTCATCTCCTTTCCTTCGTCCTTCTTTCCTCATCTTTTCATTTCTTGTTTCCTTCTGTTCTCTTTTCTTTCCCTTCTTTCCTTTGATTCCTCCTGCGTACCTCTCCTCTTTGCTCTTGTCTTTTCCTTCCTCTTTGCTTCCATCCTCCTTTCTTTTCCTAAACACCAGACTTTTTGTATCTCCCTCTTCTTCTTTTTCCTTCTGTCTTCTTTTCCTTTCCTTTCTTTGCTTTGCTGTCTTTTCCTCACTTTCCTTTCACCTATAATAACCACCTCCTTTTCTAAGCTTGGTTTCCTTTCCTTTTCTTCTCATCGCCTATTTTCTATTCCTCATTTTATTCGTTCCATCACATTTATCCGGTCTATTTTCATTTCCTTCCCTAAATCTCCTTCCTTTCCTCTTGCCTTCTGTCCTCTTCTTCTTTCCTTCTTCATCTTTTATTTCATTGCTTTTGTTTCTACTTCCTTCTCTCATCTCCTTCTATTATTTCCTTTGAATCCTCCTGCGTACCTCTCCTTTTTTTCGCTTGTCCTCCCTTCTTTCTTTTCCTAAATCCCTCCCTCTTTTCCCATCTTGTCTTTTCCTTCCTCTTTGCTTCCTTTCCTTTCTTCACCTCACATATCACCATTTTATTTCACTTCTTCATCCCACCATCTCCATCTTTCTCAGTGTGTTCGTACTCGTCGTTTCATACCCGTGAGGATGTTTGTGGGTCTCATCCTGAACCTAAACGGATCACATGTCCTCTCTCACCTCACCCACTAACTCCCTCTCCGTCTCATCAGAGATGCTCGCCGCTCCCGCCGCCGTTTGTCATCATTATAATTTCGCCGCCCGGTGTCGTGCCCTTGTGCGAAGAGACTTTTGCGTGGATAATAACTCGTCTCGATCTCCGCCTCGTCTCTAAGCGCCGTGGTGTCGCAGGCCTTAACGGAGCCGTTCGCAAGGGCACGTGCACGCCGCGCTCACGAACCAAGGGCGAAAGTGCCGTTCTCCCCCCTCCAACAGAACCCTGGATAGGAACCAACAGTTCACCACACACTCCTCCACCTGCAGCGCCGTCTTTGACCTACCTTTAACTTTGCATTAAACACGCTCTGCTGACAGTGACAAGACGAGCAGGCTGCAGACGTTACGTACAGAGTTCACCACCGCGGTTTGGCTTTGAGTAGAAACGATGGACAAACAATACAGGAAGAAAGCTGCCAGAGGATGAAGCCGTTACGTCAAGCCTCTTATTGCATTTAAATCTCTTAATAAAATCTTGTTTGAGAGCATTCAGATCTCTTAAAGCTGCACTAATCGTATCCCATGAACAATGGAGGGAGACTGGTCCGGCGCTCTCATCATCATCATCATCATCAGCAGCAGCAGCAGCAGCAGCTGAACTGAACCAGACAGAACGTGAGAAATAAGCTGTTTATAACGAGGGTCAAAGCAAACATTAGATTAAGTTCATTAAGTTTCAGCTAATTGACTTCAGGATCACACGATTCCTCCAGAGTGACGCCATCTGGACCTCCTCCTTTTATTTATTTGCACGATGGCGTTCCCAGCTTCGGATGATGTAGGCTAATAGAGTGTTTCCCGCAGGATTTTGAGAGACCGTGCAGTGGGTGGACCTCGGACCCTCGAGGGGGGTCTTGGGGCATGCTCCTCCGGAATAACATTTTGAACGATTAAAAGTGAAATGCATCAATCTGAAACACTTTGAGAGCAAAATGACGAGATCTCTGAAGAACTTGGTGCTCGAGTAAACAATTTAATCATAAAGGTTGTTATGAAAGCTGACGGCAAAAAGCCACACAGCATAAGCACGGTAAACGAGACGGGGTGCCGACATCGCCGCAGACCCCTCGCACTGAGGACAGCCCCGGTTGACAGTTGCAGCGGGAATCCGGGAGTCCAGGCGAAGGGTGCTGCACGGTCGGGCCTTTTCAAGCAGACTGGTTCTTTATGAAACTTTAGCAGGCTGGATGTCAGATCACTTTAATTTCTTTTGAATTAAGCTACACGATGGTCGATTATGATCGGATAAAGATCCACACTCAGCTCCGCCGGTTGCAAAATGTGGATAAATATATTATTCAGTGCTTTTTTAGTGGCCATCAACCTTACGTTTACGCATGTATTGTCAGAAAAGGCCAATGGCCTCTTGGCCCCCTTACGTCCGGCGCCCATCGTTCAGTCAGGTCCTGTACATTGGTCAAAAAAATATCTTAACTTTCCATCCGGCGCCGTAATCTGGTCAAACTTTTGTATTGTCCAACCCTGATTTATGATCGAATACCTGCAGAACTAATGACATTCCCATCCTTTAATGCTGACAGCATTAGTGTCAACACACTACACTAAGATATTGACCGTGATAAACAGTAAATTGAGCAATATGTTAAGGGAGTCTGGAATGTAGTAAGACGAGTCCAGAGTATTTTCGGAGCAGTGGGCTTTTGTTTGTGGAATAATGGGCTGTCGGACCAATGGGTTCCCCTTCAGGCCGGGGCAGAGCAGAACACAGGAGAGAAATGTACAAAGTCTATAAAACTTTATTGAGATACCGGAGTCATGAATCCAACAGATGACTGACTAAGAGCCAGGACCAGGAGGTGAGTGAACTCTCACTGTGGGTGAAGTAATCAGTGAGTCACACAGGTATTGATTGATGATCTTATCAAACCCCTGCAGATATATATATATGGTGGTCGTGTTCTCCTGAGCAGGAGAGAGAATCTAAATCTTACTTATTGCTCTTAGAAACTCCCACAAATCTGAGACGGAGACTGACACATCCTTTCTTCAGAGAGCGCCGACCTTTACCGCTGCTTTGTTCTAAGTGAGCGTCCTGCAGTCACAGCATCATCACCGCCGTCCTTCTGGGATGCTGTCGCAGTGTTTCCTCCTTCAGCATCGCCGATCCTCCGGCCAACTGCTCTTTGTCCCGGCTGGCAGGCCCGACAGTCTGACTGTGTTCTTGGCTGTAGCAGAAATTGATTTGGCAACTGGCAACCACACCGGCAGCAACAACAACAACAAGAACACAAGCAGCAGCAGCGGCTTCCCGACAGGCTGGGATGCGGTGAAGTAAATAAGGGTCGGAGAGATTCGGGGAAAAGAAATGAACCTTACACACGGGTTAGCAGTTGTGCTAAACAGCTGGACAGAAAAGGTTCTGAACACGTCCTGGATGTCCTCTTCCTCGTACCCTCTACAGTCAGTTTCTGCAGACCAGATAGATTCTGTGCCAGAATATTTTTTTAACCCGACTAGAGACGCAGCCAAATGGTGACGATGCCGACAGTCCGTCCAACACTTTGGTCCACAGTGAGACATGTCGACAGACTACTAGCTAGATTTCTCTTTTTATTCTTTCCCAAATCAAAAAGGGGAAAAAAGCGACATGAAGAAGAGCAGCAGAGTAACATGCTATCCATCACCGTGTCCCAAACAGCCCCACGTCACGAGAGCAACAACAAACACATCACCGAAGCAAGAGGAAGATGAAGAGCTCAGCAAATCAACCAGTAAATAACAACAATATACAAAGAAAGACGGAAACTTAAAAGTGAAGCCGATGAGGATTAAACGTGCATTCTTTCTAATTGTCACTGAGGGTGTTACTACTTTTAATTCAATGATCAACTATCCAATATCATTGCTGCATGCCGCTGTCATCACCCTACAAAAAATGACAAATCCTCAATTTGAATGAGTTGATTCAGTGTGATTCAAATATCTTTTTCTTTATTAAATCAACTTTCTTTAATCAATAGAACTCGTTAAAATGATGACGTCTTGACGGATTCGCCAAGTAAATGTAGATACATAATGTGATCTTTTTTTTGTAGCGACTTAATTGATTTACTATAATAGTGTTCAAGCCGAAATTGAATTTTTGTTATCATGGTTAGATATATGTAATTTGTGGTGTAGTTAGATTGCTGCTAGACCGCCCGGTTAATACAAGTGCGTGCCTCGCTTTGTGTGTCAAGCAGGAGAGCCAACAGGTTTTTGGATCGCTGTGAAAATGTTGTTTTTGAAAGGCTAAACACCAACAAATATGGACTGAATCGCAGTAAGTGTGTCATTTAGATTTTAGTTCTACATGAGCAAATCTAATTTTGACAACGTCAGAGGAGACAAATCCTGGCGCACTCCCGGTGATCTTTGGTGCCACCCTAACAGGGGCCAGGACCCCAGGTTGGGAATCACCGCTTTAGGGCGTTGTCTGTGTTTTTGTCTTACAACTTTTGTTTTCATTTCATGAAAGTTAATTGTAAGATTCTGGTTGCCTATAAATGTCTTATTCAGTGTCCAGTTGTACTCTCGTGTCACTTCTGGTTGCAAAAAAACAAGATGCAAAATTATTATATTTCATATATTTAACAATTAATCAAAACGTTAATGTTTAGATTAACCGATAATCACAATATTCATTAATTGCGGTCCTAAATTGAAAAGATAAAATAGAAGTTGTTTAATTTCAGTGGAGCTATGGAGCAGATTCAAGGTGAAAGCATCATGTTTCCTGCAGCGTCTCTCTTAAACAGGACTCCTCTCCACTTCACAGCTGAAGCTAAATGTTTCATTGGCAGCATCTGTTTCAGAGCAAACACAAACCCTCGGAGGGCCGAGCAACAGTTTGATTCGGGTTTGTTTCAGCAGCAGAGCTCAGCGTGCTACCGACTCGCCTTCAACCACTATTTGAAGTTCTTTGAAGGTCCCCGCTGTTTGATGTCCATCTTTTTTTTTTCAAACCGTTTTTTTTCTCTCTGTGAGCCTGCTCTGAATTTAAAAAATTGAACTTGACGTCGTGCAGTCTACAAAAGAAAACTCTGCTCACGCCCTTCGTTTGTTTCTGTCTTGTCCTCCTACTGCTTTTCTTTCATCCTTCAACTTTCCGACTGTGACCTTATTGTTGTTTTTGCATCGCACAATTCCCGCTTTTACAACAAATTGCCGACATCACACAAGACGTAACATCGTTTTCCTCTGTCTCCCTCTGGTCTTCTCTCTCTGTCTGTCTTCAGGACTTCCCTCTGCTGCGGCTGGACGACGTGGTGGGTGATCAGTCCAACATCTTGGGTTTCTCCATGCTGAACGCCAGTCATCCCTTCTACCTGGAGTTCATCCGCAGCCTCAACCTGTCCTGGAAGGAAGGCTGTGATCTCAGCCCGTACCCGGGACCAGCGGTGAGACACATTTACACATCGTATGAAACTAGAAAACCTGATGAATCCATCGGTACCAACCATGTCATACTAGCTTGTCGTGAAGGAGGTTAAATAACGCTTCAAACATACACAAAATTTTGGCGAGTAAAAAACTGTCATGGTCATTTTCAAAGGGGTCCCTTGACTTCTGACCTCCAAATGTAAATGGGTTCTCTGGGTACCCACGAGTCTCCCCTACAGACATGCCCACTTTATGATAATCACATGCGGTTTGGGGCAAGTCATAGTCAAGTTACTTAAGGACGGAAGTTACGTGACAAATCAACGTTGACTTCTGGTTTCACACGGGACATGAGCAGCAGTCTCCTCGGTAAGAGTCTGGTGTTTATCGGTTTGTTGTGTTTCAATTTACAACGTTAACGACATGTTTAAAACTGTGACCGTAATCTGGGAGAAAATACATTTCCCTCGAAACGTAACTGAGAATACAGTTTAGTTGTATGGGAACGTAACTTTGTAGAAGACAGGGTTGTTTAACTCATGATTTAGACGGATTCCACGGTGATCTACAAATAATAACTTTCTTTTAAACGCTCAAAATCAAATCAGCAGAGGCCGTAAGATACTGGTGTCTCTAGTAACTCCCTATAATAATATAATAAAAACATCGCAGTCTCCTGCAGATTGAGGTTTGATTGCATCCAGTTGACGCCGTATATCTTTTACTCCTCCTCCATAATGAACGTTGCCATCAGGACAAATCCATCTCCTCCGAGCTCTTTGTGTCTCATTTGCAGCTCTGATATGAGCCGACACAACGCCTGAGCAGACAGCGTTAATAAAGATAATAGTAATGACGATGGAGGTTGTCTCAATCAGTGCAGGAGAACGTCCCCCCGGGGATTTATCACTCATATTTATTCACTTAAGGTGCTCGGCGGAGTTGTGTAAGAGCTGCGAATGTGGTTGCTTTGATTGTAATGGACTTTATCATTGTGATGATTACGATCATTACTTGATGATCGGATGAAGAGTCTCAGTCTGAAATGACTGCCGAGACAGAACGACACCACAGAACATGTTAACCCGTTTAGTCCCGACGTTTCCTTTAATGACTAGAACAAGTTGACACACAGTGCTGAGCTGCATGTCAAATCAATCTTCAGGTTCCCAGCTTTCAGATGATGTACACCACTTCTATGTGACATCTACTGTTGACTTTGTATCTACCTTTGAACATCCCCTACCCCTCTAAAGAGAGGGTCAGAATAGTAAGGGTTTAATTTACTCATTAGAAGATCATGTGTTTAAATACCTTGACACATATTCAGGTCCTGATCTGAACAGCCTGATATTTCCCAAAGTAACGGTACGTTAGTTTAAAGGCGGTTCATATGTGAACGGCTGCAGGACCAGACAGACAGACAGCAATTATTTTTCTCTCTTTCCGTCTCCGTCTTCCCTCTTCTATCTTTCTCTCCTCAAACTGTAATTAGTTATCGTCATCCAGCCCTGAAACTATCGACTCGGAGGGAACTTCAATCACACTCAGTCATACATCCGTCTGTTTTATCAGCCGTCGACAGACCGGGCCGGGCCGGCTCTGCCTCCGTGCGATTTGTCTGATTCCCTCAGAGTGTCAGTTTGACTGACAACTGACCAAACGGACCAGAACATCAGACTCTGATAGGATCGCTGAGCCGTATGAGGCGCTCGCTGAACGCCGCTGATAGCAGCAGCTAGCGTTCCCCGACGCCCCTCACCCGTAGGAGCACTAACAAACACACAAACACATTTTCTAATGTGTGTGTGTAGGACGTTGTGTTTGTATGGACAAATATAAGATTAAATGACAGAGAATAATCACACTTTTAGCTCCTGGTCAGGAGGAGGTGGAGACCAAAGCAGAGCTAAAAGGAGAGTGAAAAGATTAGACTCATCAGGACACAAGCATTGAAACATGACTCCAATGGGATGATCGTGTAGCTCTGTGTCTGCTGGATGAATAAAATGCTGAATAAGACATTTTTAGGCAACCAAACTGGTTATAATTCACTTTAATGAACAGAAAACACACTGTGAAAGGGTTAAAGTTGTAAGACAAAAACACGTACAACTCCCAGACCGGACAACGCCGTGGTAGCGACCTCTCAATCACAAGGTAGCCCCGCCCTACAGCATCCCCTGCTTTATGGTCTATTTGACTCTAAATGGGACCATAATTTACTAAATGAACATCATGCTGTATTGAAGAAGACTTGAAGACCATAAACTCATGTTTACAATGTTTACTGAGGTAATAAATCAGGAGAGAAGTAGGCTCATTTTCTCATAGACTTCTATGCAATCAGACTTCTTTTTAGCAACCTGAGGAGTCGCCCCCTGCTGGCTGTTAGAGAGAATGCAAGTTTAAGGCACTTTTCAGACCCAGAGGTTGCCGTCTGGTGTCAGCTAAAAACCACAATCTAATTTTCTGTTTCTATTATTCACAAGCTTGTATTCTTTTATGTTGTTGTGTTGCAGCTGTCGTCGGCGCTGATGTTCGACGCGGTTCACGTGGTGGTGAGCGCCGTGCGGGAGCTGAACCGCAGTCAGGAGATCGGAGTGAAGCCGCTGAGCTGCACGTCTCCGCTCATCTGGCAGCACGGAACCAGCCTCATGAACTACCTACGCATGGTAAACACGCAC
>CAKAOI010030755.1:0-26704 GCA_916701655.1 Sebastiscus albofasciatus | reverse complement strand
CCCCCCCCCCCCCCCCCCCCCCCCCCCCCCCCGCGTCACGTAGCATGGTGCATCGTCAGAAAGCCCAACATAAAACCGTTTTAACATAGGCAGCAGATGAAAGAAGCCAGACCCTCTTACAGGAAGTCCCCCCCCCCTCGCAAGCACACAAATTTTAAACAAGTACATAAAAACACACATGCTGGCTTGAAACGTGTGATGGTGGCAGTCCGGCGTCGCTCCGCCGGTCGACACGGCACACCTTCCAACAGATCTACGAAGCAGCAGCAGCCACACGACAAGAGTTCAGCACCGATATAGTCTGAAACGAGCAGGGTGGATCTTTAAAGGAATAATACAATTAAAAGAAGCTTTAGGCTTTAACTGAAAAGAACAGGTTTTCTTTTTTTAAAACAACGACCTAACTAAACGCTGCCCTGTTAAAAAACATGCTCCTGGTTTTAAAAAGCACAAAGTACCAAAGAGAGAGGGGGTGGCGGCTTCGTTCAGCCCGGCGCGTGTTGACTTAGCGTCGCTTTGTAAATACAGCGCTTTAGTGACGGTTACTGAGAAGCTCTCTGAACAATACTCCCAGTAATCGCAGATATCAGTAAAGTAAACTGCGTGTGGCTGATAATCACTGATAGTCCCGGAGGGGGAGGAGAAAGAAAAACGAGTGAATTTGTTGACACTCAGGACGGACGCTCACCAGCACGGAGCTCTTGGAAAGGCAGAAAGTGGATTGTGGATTTTCACACTAAAATGCTGAGTTTCATGATAAAGACAGGAGGGTGGGTAAGGCTGAATGTTGTGACTCCTTACATGATGATCACATGAGCACAATGTCTTGGTTGGAGAAGGGTGGAGGGGGGGGCGGGGAGGGGAGAAGCAAAACAAGACAAAGCACACCAAGTCCAAACCATTGAGCCAGGCCACCAGGAGAAGAAAAAACAAAAAAACCTCTAAAGGCAGAGCAACAAAAGAAGAAAACAAAAACTTTGAGAAGAGACAGAGATAGAGACGTGGAGGATGGGCTTCAGCTGGGTACCATCTTCTAGTCTTCTCCAGAGGGCGCCTCCTCTTCTGAGCCATCCTCCTCCTCCTCATCTTCCTCCTCCTCCTCTCCTCCCACGGCCTCCTTCGTCGTCTTGGGGGCGGGGGAGGTTTCTTTCTTCTCTGCCTCCTCCTCTTCCTCCTCCAGGGGACTCTCAGGGTCCTCCTCTTCTTCCTCTTTGGGTGAGCTCTTCTCCAGGGCCTTGGCGCTAGGGCGCCCCTTCCCCTTTCCTTTCATCGGGCTGGGGGTCACTGGGGGGGAGACAAATCCGTTAGTGATCATCAGATTCAGGTGTTCAGGTGTTTAGCGGTGGGGCTGTATGAGGTATTATCCAGTCAGTTTATTACCTACAGTAGATGACCCCCCAGTTTGGAGTAACAGACAGGAGTTACCGCACTGAAGCAAAGCAACGTACTGCTGTGGACGGCGCCAGCAGCAAAACAGATTTTAAGCACCTAAAAAAATATCAGTGTTTTATCTGATATCAATATCGGTTTAAGTGTACGCTATATTTATAATATTTTCGCCGGTTTACGTTGCTGTGAAACAGCTGTAAAGTGTATGTTTCAGACGGGGAACTGAAGCCGTTGTGTCCATCTATGATCTTGTCAAAGCAACCAGACTCAGATTACAAAAAAACTGTAATTTTACCTCACAGAACAGAGGAGTTTCCGGTCTACCGCTGCCTCGATCCGTTAGTTTGTTTGTGTTATTGTGTGACTTTGGTTAGTTTGCATTCACCAGAGATAATACACGAAGGGAAACACACACCCATTTCTGCTAATAGATCCCTCCTAAATGTTACACACCAGTCCTTGAAGCACACAATTATGTAACACAATTACTAATTGACTCTGGAAACAATCAGAAAGAAAATGTTGTAAATATATCAATCCGGTGCACTTTGAGAGTTGAATACAGGCAAGGGGTGCTGTAGAGCGCCACCTTCACCCCGGGACTTTCCAAGTCACGTGGCGGCTGCGTGACTCATGTGGCAGCTGCGTGATTCACGCGTCGGGTGTTCACACCAGCTGCGTTTCAGCTGCTGCTGTCAGCCCTTTCTTTCTACATAGAGTCTGCCTTTCATAATGTCCATTTCATTTAATTATAAATACCATTTATATTTATTTCAGACAGAGAAGGGTGAAGAAATGTGTGGTAATTTGTAAATAATAGTAATAATCCACAATTAAAACCCCGTACTATATTCATTCATGGAGCTCTCCAAGTCACTGCATGTTCTACAACACTGTCCGGCACATATTTCAGAATAAAAGCCTTGTGTTATTCATGTGACTAGGCTTCGAGCTTTCAACATTTACTATTTAATCATTCATCGACATTTCATTGAGATCAGAAAGTGTTCAGAGTGGCAGCGTAAATATTGTTCACAGCCCAGAGATAAAACGATGAGCTGCAGAAGTGTTGATTAAATATGAATCTGACACTTTCAGAGCAGCAGCTGAAGCCTGCTCACCTTGTACCACTTATTTCTGCTGGAAGTCATGATTCAGAGCGACTAAGCTAATAGACTTAAATTATTGACATAATATGAATAAATAATTCTGACAGAATCAAAGTGGTGGACAGCAGATGAATGGCTGCGGGGTTCCTCTCACCTGTGGCCTTTAGTCGGGGCTTGGGGCTCTTCTTCTCCTTCTTGTCCGGTCGTCCCCGTCGGATCACCTTCTTGCCTCTCTTCTTGGAGCGACCGTAGTCGCTGTCATCATCATCCTCCACCATGAAGTCCTCGTCGCTGCCGGACTCGTCGGCTGCACATGAAACAAGGGACGCATGAGGATCCTTTCACAATCATATGCTCCACATAACCTTTACAGTTTTATATCCTGTATATGGAGCCTGGAAGCTTCCACTAGTTACAGCACCAAGTGAGTTTGTTTAGTGTCTTGCTCTATTTCCAGTTGAGTGTAAATGCTGTCGTCATGGAGCTGTGGCTTTAAGAGTCTTCTCACTCCTTCGTCAGCTTGTAACTGCTCACCACAACATTTTGATCAAGACCTGAGATGATGTATTATTGCTCTAAAGCACTGGTTCCAAACCCATTTGGCTTGTGGGCCTTTAAAATGAAGTAGCCTGGTGGATATTCGTCTTCAGCTCAACAAACACAGGAAACAACAGCATAGAAAGCAGACGAGCAGTTCGTCAAAACAGACAGGTCGTATTACACATTAAAACAGTTCATGACTGTGTCTGTGGTTTAGATCTACTCAGTCACGTTGTTGGCTCTACAGCGCCTCCCGGAGCTCAAGAGCTCAAACTGGCTGCAGAGAGGACGGCAGCTATCTGCCAGGATATACTCCTCGCTGTCTTCCTCGTCCTTTCTGTACAAAGTTGAGTTAAGGGCTTTTGGTGTTTCTCAACTATTTTGCTCGCCATTAACACAATCCCAGAGGGTTAATAGTGGTGAGCGGGAGAGATCCGTTTCATTTGGTGGATTCTTAGAGCTGTAAAGAGGTCGAGTATGCTGGATTTTACAAGACAAATGCAATAAATAAATAAATAAATAAATATTGTGTGACAAACATAATTTGTCTCTTTATCTTTTCAATCATCTGGGACCCTTCAGATTTTTTTCAGGTTGGGAACCACTGCTCTAAAGCATCTTTTATTGTGACAGGCATTTCAGGCCTTTAACATCATCTGATCAGCAAAATGCAGCAATAAACAGAAAATAAAATTAAAGGCAAGACATTTACAACACAAAACATTAAAATTTCAGCACCTCTAAATGGATAACGCTTTGAAATGTGGCGACATAACTCACTGAGTCAATGCAGCGTCAGACTAAACGGAAAGCGCCTCTTGTATTTGTATTTGGTGTCAATTTGCGTTTTTTGTTCCTTAAAAACTAACCAGTTAGTTACCGGTTAACGGGTGTTGGGCTATCACAACTAAAATGAATCCCTTAAACACATTAGACGTTTACTACTGGTCTGATGTGACATCTTATGGTTTCTATGTTCCATTAAGGGCCGACTGTGTGTTGTTGTATCCGTGTAGAGTACAGTTGTACATACGGTCCATGTAGGGTTCCTCTTGGTCTTCTCGCTCCTCATCCTCGCTGCCGCCGTCCCCCAGCAGGATCTCCCTCTGTTTGGACACAGCCTTGGAGGCCGCCTGGCGCACGGTACGCTTTCGACTCACTTCCTTCTCATCGTCACTGTCATCTACGCAAAGAACACACAGAGTAACACGATCATTCACACATTAACAGAACAAGACAAGAGTAAACGGAGAGGATGACTTCCCTGAGTGTTCATATTATTAACGGCTTCCTGCAGCTGTTTTTAGCAGAGCCGACTCCACCGAATCACTGACGGCCTCCACTAATGTCACAACACATTAACCCACTTTTATTAAAGCTACGTTGTATAATGATTGTTTTACCCTTTACCCCCGTCTATGGCCTGACCATTTGGTGGGTGGAGCGTGTTATTTTCAGACCCTGCACAAACTCCAAGTCTGAAGAAGTCGGTAATCAGACTATCAAAGAAACACCTTAACCATCCTCCTCACCGAGGAATCAACTGTTCACACACTGCTACAGCTACGTTTACAGATATAACGCCACCGACCACCTCACACTCACGGTCTGTTAAACACTCGCTAACGTCACGCTGGGCAGACACACAGCCGGCAGCCTCGCAGCTAAGCTAAAAGGTGTTGTGGAGAATTTTACTGGGAAAGTGGCTGCATGTGTTCATGAAGCTACACGCAGCACCGTGGCTGCTACCGTAACGCTGCCGGTCGGGTGAACTGCGGACTCGAGTTGTCCGTTTTGCTCATACACTGCAGCTTGTGCACCGCCGCATGCCATGCACTAATCTAGTCGGTTAATAATCAGTTAACGAGGGTCGGTTAGCGGTTAGAAAACAAATTCTAAATTAGCATCCCTAGTATAACTAAATGTAGATTTGGAGAAACGCCGTTCTAAATCATATTTCCTACATCTCAGGGTTGGAAAGGGGCAAAACAATACATGTATCACTAAGTGGAATCATGAGGATCCCTTAATATGACTCAGTGGATTAATGAGGTCAATTCATGTGCTCACTTGGAAGAAATAGCCTATGCTATAAGAGGTAGCCCAGTTTGTCTATATGCTATGGGATCCATTGATTACTTACATAGAATCTACTTAACCTAACCTTTCTATGGTATTTATTTAATTACTAATTATTATTTTCTATGCGCTATTTCTTTTTTTTTTTACAATTAATTCATTAATTAATTAATTTTGAAGGTTTCTATCTTACTACCATAAATTGCATTATTGTAGTACTTATTACCTTTAATTTTAACTAATTACTGAAATTATTTTTTAAATTATTTTTAGAATTATTAATTAGTTTTTTTTCTGTAACTAACTCTCGGGGTGGGAGGAAGGCTGGACCTGTTTCTGTTTGGAGTGAGAAGCAATGTGTATGTGTGTGTATACATATTTCTACACATATTAAATGTTAAATGTAAGCTATATTTTTTTGTATTATGGCACCGATGTTGTGTTCTGTTATGTTTGTTACGCTGTGTTTGAAAAAAAGGAATGAAAGAAAAAAGGAAAAGGGTGAAACAAATGTTCCTGTTGGGAGCAGCAGTCATCCGGTTAACCAGGAGGTGCATTCTGGGTAACAAAGCAAAGCAGTAATGGATTGCGATGCCTTTAAAAAGGAACATATACCTCCATGATGTGTAATAAAAAGCCAGAGTGCAGCACAGCAGGTGAGTTGTTTTTGCTGTGAAGGACATTTGAAGCCCCATACCGCCGTGCCTTTGTAATTACTGGAAGCACATACATACAGTACATACATTGTGCCTGTAGAGGTTAGTGACTCATTTGAACGCTGATGAGGCAGAAGGATAAAGGCAGTTATTTTGGTGATTTAAATCGGCCACAACGAAGCGACTCTGCCCATCAGCCGACAGCTTTAAATTAAAAGCTGACAGGGAAAAAGGGCACAGACGATTATCTAATGAGGATATTGTTGAGACCATCACCTCGTCACTCCATTGATCACAAAAGATGAGATGCCGTCACATCCATCAGACTCGGCTCAGCAGATGACCGATTGATCGATCATACCTTCGACTCGCAGTAATAAATCAAACAGAACGTCGGCGTTGAGGAACGCTGGAGACAGACGACTCAGTCAGTCACAATCAGACGGGGATGTGGGAGGAATACACTCGGAGAGCAGTCTGGGAGAGCACACGCAGCGCCGCCCGTCAACCACCGAGCGCCACTTATTTTAGATCTTCACAAGTCAAAAAGATCAATATCGATGCCACCAATTCCACAACTACCTGCCTCGCTGTCTGGCCTCCCAAAACATCCTGGATCGGAGGATCTCACAGCTAGAATAGAACATCTGGCTGCATACAAATCCAAACTACTTTATTACATCCAGTCATATTTCATTTATGCACAGTACGTCCAAACCCTTCAGTTTCCTGTAATGATTAGCACAGACATAGCACAGCTTTTTGTAAGCTTTAACATGTAAATCTTAAATTGTGATGTTTTTATTTTCAAGAAAAAACAATATAGCTTTTAAAGCGATTAATCGATTAGTTGTCAACTATTATAACGCTTTTATTAGAAATCATCTTGAACATATTACCACTCCCATATGTAAATATAGATGGTTATAGCTAAATAGAAAACAATAGAACACTACCTACTTACCTCATAAATATAGAATTACAAATAAAATCAAGGAGTTTCTATTTAAGACTGTACACAGGTATTAACTGTTAAAGAGAAGATTTGCAAATTCTTCGTAACTGTTAACAACAGAGGCTCTTTCTGCAGTTGTGAGTTTATTGAACATGTGTTTGTAGATTGTTTTCATGCTACTTCTTTTTGGTTTCATTTGCAGAGGAATCTCTCAAAACATGTTGAAAATGATATCATACTAACAAAGATTGAAATATTACTCACTGTCAGCAATCCCAGTTTTTCAGCGGATGAGATTTACATAATTAATGTGATTATTATCCTAGCAAAATATTTTATACATAAAATGATATGGCTTAAAAGAATACCCTCCTTTTTAGTTTTAAAGATGCTGATTTTAAAACTTATTTGACTGATTGAAAACTTAAAACTCAAATTTTAAATTGACTAAAACTATTAAATTATTTAGACATTTCAAATTTATTCCAATTGTTTAGCAGACCCCACATGTTTTGTTTGTTTTTTATTTTGTTTTTATTCATCTTTTCCTTTTCTTACAGTTTATTTGTTGTATAATTTATAATTTATTTTTATATTATTTTTAAACTGTAAGGTATTTTTGCAGAACTGTAATAAAGCATCTGAACATATGATTATATTGTAATGAACTTTTGAAATAAAATAGTATATTAAAACAAATGTTTTCAACTATTATATTAATCGCCAACTATTTTATTATATTTGATAATCGATTTATCAGTTTGAGTAATATTTGTAAGGAATTCTCTGATTCTTAAATGTGAGTATTTCAGGATTCTTTCCTCCTCGATGACAATAAACTGAATATCAGGGGAGACGTGTGGATTTGATCCACAGTTTAAGATCGATCAGGTGAATATGTGTAGAAGCTGGATGGTGTTACCTGCAGCCCGTTTTCTCTTCGGCCCTCTCTTGGTGGGCTTCTCCACCTTGGCTTTCTTTCCCTTTTTGCCTTTTTTTTCTTCGTAGTCGCTTCCTCCATCTTCTTCCTCCTCCTCTCCAAAGTCATTGTCTTCCTCATCGCTGCCAAAGTCATCTGCAGCAGCGATACGGAGGGAAGTCAAGTGTTCAGTTCTCCACTGATCAAATCAAACCAGCTGTTTTCACTAAACCTTTATCAAAAATCAGACAACAGACGGACTTACCTGCTGAATCGTTTTTGGGTTTAGAGACCTTCTCTTCAGAGTCCTCACTGGAACAAAGATGCACAGATTTTAATTTCATTAGTCAAATACATACTTAACAGATAAGCATTGGGAGGAGGACGGGTACCGGTCACAGCTTTGCTCCTGAGCAGAAATCTAAAAGCAACACTTTGGTTTTTCTTCCAATTTTTCAAAGGATAAAGTAAACAATCAGTTTATATCTATGCACTTTACAAGGTAGATTCTCTCACATTTAGTGTACACATGTGTTTACAATAGTGTCTGTGATTATCACACAGGTGCTTGTTATTATGGGGAGGATAAGGACTCTGTAAAACATCAGTTCCTCCTAACACTACGACACAGACGCCGTCAATTATTGAGATGTTGTTCAATAGGCATGCTACCTGCAGGAATGTCCATTAGAACCGCTGAATGTCCTTTCTGCCACCATAAGTTGTTTCACAGGCCTCATTCACCTTTGTCATTTCAAGTGTCTCAATCCAGATGTAAGACTTTCATTTACACTGAGTCACATAAATGTGTCTCCGTTGGCAACGTCACTAATCTGATCGGGATTCGTCTTGGTTTTCTTGGGCTGGAAAATTTGCAAAGTTTGCAGAACTTGCATGCAAGTGCAGAATAAAATGTCCACATCTGGTTGGTTAGATCTATTTTCACTGAAGAATAGCAGCGCTAATGAAGCTCCACTAACTCGGTGGCAAACACAGCATTTCCCTGTGACCCCTTCACAATAAAAGCATCCTGTTGGTTCGCCAGTGGAAAGCCAATAATATCCATTATTACAGCCACATACTGTACATCTAGCAGGAAGCAGGCAGAACCCGATATGTCATATGAGCGTGCCGGGCGGTGCGGCCCCGTGGGTCTGATGACCGTTCAGGAAAATAACTCTGGATTCAGCTGGTAGTTCATTTTAACTTTTCAGACAGAACCATTTAAATGAGGGTTATTTTAAGTGTTCCTGCTGGGAAGATGATTTTAAAAATGATCCCCTGATTTACAGACGTCTCTTTATACCTCCATGGCGATGGATGGATTCATTGGTGTTTTCAGTACAAAATGGCGACAGCGTTGCCGCAGCGCCATCTAGCGGCTGTTGTCTTTGATGGCCGGCTCTGCTACCGAGCAGGATTCATCCCCAACTGTGAGGCTGTAGTGGAAACGCATGTCATCACAGCTTGGCTTAGTGAGACTACAGAGGACCGACCCCGGCCCAGGGAGAAAGCCCTGTCAGATTTCAGAGAGGTCGTACATTACAAGTTGCATCCAGGATGAATCCAATGCGGCTCTCCTCCCTCCCTCCCACCGTCTCCTCCAGCTCTCTCTACACTCTTCCAGCTCACCCAGCAGTGCCTGAAACACTGCTATAGCACACCTGGCTGTCTCCCTTCCTCAACATGTATTTCCTCTTCTCTCCTCCCCATAATGGCGTCCTTCTACCCGGTCCTAACCCCCCTCAGCGTTGGTGCACCTGCCCTACTACAGTACATCCTGGTGTCTTAGCGCTGACTGGCGGCTTGTCTCCACCCTGCTCATACAAAAGCTGCCGTGTTCCTCAAGGCCAAATGTGTTGAAGTGGTTAACCCGTACATGGCACAAGATTAATATCATTGAAACATATGTATGGAATGGATACGGATGGAAAGAAAATAATTGATTCTCCTATGATTTTTTTTACGATTTTGAAATTGATTTTTTCAACGTCAGAATCGATATATTTGCTTCATTTGAGTCTATGAGGAGGTAGAAGGAAGTTTTGGACAGGAAACATTATCGTATTGCGGTAACGTGCGGTCAAGCCAGCCGTCTCCGTGGTCAAATCGGCCGACACTACGACTGTAGAGCACCCAGATACTGACATTTCTGTTCTCTGCATTGAAACGGCCCCGATGGAGCTGACCATGGATGGATAAAGAGAACAGAGCTGACGGGAGAGCTAGAGACCACCTTGGAGAACTTAGAGGAAGTAGACACGTGGGACTTCATCTGGTTTTCAAAATAAGGTGTTAACAAAGGGAACTGTATATACAAAATACATCTATGGAAATAAGATTGATGGATTATATTCACCAGAAGAATAAAACATTACATGTCCCTTATAAATTAAAAAGAAAATACCACTAATCTGTGAGTGAAATGTCTTTAGCCTTTGATTTTTGGGTTGATGGAAAAGATTTAATGAATACTTCCTGACAGTGATCCTGATATATTTGACTTCAGGACATCTCTGACTACATACATGCTGAAAATCAAACATTTTCACTGGATTCATTTAGAGATTTTCCCAAGTAGTAGTGTATGATTCAACTGTTTCCCCATCTAGTGTTGAAAAAGTTAACAAAAATCGCAATATCGAATCGCAATACTTAAAAATCACAAAACATATTGAATCGGCACCGAAGTATCGTGATGGTATGGAATCGGGAGATAGGTGTATCGTCCCAGCCCTAATGTATAGGTGTCATACCTTCAAGAAGCAACCATCAAATGAACTAATGTATCACTAATGTCACAGCTACTAAACACTAAACACGCTGTATTCGGCTGTCAGGCACCGCCAGTCCTACCAACCTACACCGAGGGCTCACCTGTCTTCCTGTGAGTTCTTTGTGCGCTTGTGCTTGGGCTCACGAGGGGGTGCGCGCACCTTCTTAGCCTTATTCTCACCATACTCCTCATCTACAGAGAAAGGACAAGGATTTAGTATTTCACTTGCATGCATCCACATTATCTGGTTTTGTGTTGGTCACAGACTAACACTGTTTTTGGTCAAAGTCACACTCTCTTGGTATTTTCTTTATCTGATTCTCAATAGAGATATCTGTAAGTCCTCAAACAGACCGTAACATTGGATTCACTTCATTATGAAGTCTTGATCCATTATTAGTTCTCATGAGTATGTAGAGACTGAAGGCCTGGCTAAGGGCCTCCAGATGCCATGGCACAACCAATGTCATGTGATCAGACTGACCAGCTGTCAGATGCTGCCATCCCTATTGCCAGATTCACACCAGGCAGCGGTGAAGTGTGGCTCGCCGCAATAATACAATTTTTCAGTATGTTCATGTATTTCAGGCGGGAAGAAATTCTTTGTAACGTAGGTCAACATGTCACTTGATCGGTTTACTGATTGGTTGTAGGTCTGGCCGCACTTTGCAGCCAAAAGTTACATTTCCCCAACTTTTAGTCTGGCCGCACTTAGCCGTAGAATCTAACGGCCGCGGCACGCTGAGCGTTCACCACAGCTTTCCATAGGCATTGCATGGCAGCTCGCCGCAGGCCACACTTAGCCGCTGCTCCGGTGTGAATTCAGCCTAAGAGCGGTCAGAAATTAGCACAAAATGATTTAATATTAAAATAAATAATGAGGTTAATTCTACATGTTGTTCAGGTTTTAGTAGCAGAACCATCGGGTAGAATTTAGCAGTTCCAGTATTAATATATTAATATGGCTGACACCTATATGAGTGTATTCTACCACACAGGGTTGGCCAATATGACAACAAGTAGTATAATAGATAATAAAGATAGAAATTAGTCTTTTGTCAGTTGTTTAGACTTCATTCCTTAAATATAACATTGTGGATAATGTTGGAAATCAATAAGCAGGACTTTATGGTAATATTGGATTATTTGCATCGATGGAATAAGGTACCTTGATCTGACAGGTAGTTAATATGCCGGATTAGCCAAAAGCAGACGTTACCTTCAGTTTATTTTATCCATTATCAATTTGATTATCTAGTAAATGTATTGTATGACAATAAACACAGCGTTAAATATCATACAAAGTATGGATTTGATCCATATTGCCCACCCTTACTACCACATATACTGAAACACATCAAGCATCTCTCACCTGCATCATCAGACTCGTTGAATTGTGAGTAGTTCACCACTTTCCTGTTCCTGTGAAGTAAAGGAAACAAACGGTATCACATTACGTTCACACGGGACGAAGTTACTTCACCGCCAACGGTTCATATCAGATATGTCAAAGGGTGCTGGAGGAGGTAAGGCCGTTACACACCGGGGGTGGGGGGGGGCGTGAAGAATGAACAACACCAAAATGAATCTGCGAATATGATATGTCTAGGGCTTTTATTGTGAAAGGTAAGAACGGAAGGAGTGGATGTGGTCTGCGCTTCCTTTGTCAAGGTTGAAAGGAGTTATAAAGTTTGCCGTCCTGGTTCAGACTACGGAGCCTCCGTGTTGTTGTTTCATAAATATAGGCACAACTTCACTGTTTCCGTACAACATGATTGGTTGATGCCTTTATTCGTGTGCAAAAGCTCAGAAAAAGCATTATTTTTTTGCAGCGTAATATTCTGTGTGAAAGCATTTATGACTAAAATATATTGCCGTGCAAATTAATCGTGCAGGGGCTGCAAATAAGGATTATTTTTATTGTTGATTAATCAGTAAATTATTTGTTTGGTCTATAGAAATTTCAGAAAATGGTGAAAATGTCGATCAGTGTTTCCAAAAGCCCCAGATGACGTCCTCAAATGTCTAGTTATGACCACAACTCAAAGTTTACAGTCATAGAGGAGTAAAGAAACCAGAAAATATTCACATTTAAGAAGCTGGAATCAGAATTTAGACTTTTTTCTTAAAAAAAAATGACTTAAACCGATTATCAAAATTGTTAGCGATTAATTTAATAGTTGAGAACTAATATATTGATCGTTGCAGCTCTAAACCACACAAAAAACGCTGGCGGTGTGTAAAGGCCTCTAGGCAGGCAACAAAGATATAATAATAAGTCATGTTCAACAGCAAAGAGTTCGCTGTGTATGAATGTCTGGATTGTATTATTTAGTTGGAGAAGCCACAAAGCAGCCTCCAGCCCGGGGCGCTGAACTGGACACTGGTCTACCTTCTACAGTTTCCAAGGCTAATTTGGCAAAGTGTATGAGGGAAGCCTCAGGTGACAGCAGCCAACTGTAGTTCAGGTAACACACACCTCGAGAGGCTGCGTTGGTGCAGGTTAAAACCACACAGAGAAATCAGCCCTCATTTATGTGAATACTGTTCAAACACAATTCGTAAAGTGCTTTACATACACAAACAAACATTTTAAAGAAATCAAAGGGTAAAATTAAATAATCTGCGAGCACTGGTTGCTCATCTGTGGATCTAAACCAATTTAAAATACCAAGCTGGAGCAACGTGTGTGCGTTATGGAAAGGGAGGGAGATGGGTAACAGAGCCAGAAACTTTTACAGGTCCTTAGATTACAAACACAGACACACAGACACACAGACACACAGACACACACCAACACACACCAACACACACCAACACTCACCACAGCAAAAGCCTCAGACATGTGTAACAGCCGTCAGTGACCTGCCCACCAAGCTGTCCACACATTATCATTCACATCTCGGGGAGATCACAGAGAGCAGCAGACTATTTTACCCAACCAGCTCCGTCATAGTGAACCAAACTGTGGAAGGGACTCGTGATATTTCAGACCACGTTGAATGCAATTTAAAGCCTACTTCACATCCATACAGGCAAGAAAGCACTAACAATAAGAAGGAACATTTGAACCCCGGAATTACTAGCAAACTAGAAATAAAATGTTGTACATTTTAAAGTTAAACGCATCAATCTGGTGCACCGTGAAGGCAACATCAAGAAGCTACATCTTGTGCTCTTGTAAACAATGTTATGCTGTAGCGGTGATGGACTGTCAAGTGCTGTACTTAAGTACAATTTTGAGGTACTTGTACTTTGAGTATTTCTATTTTACGTAACTTTATAGTCCACGTCTACTCCACTACATCTCAGAGGGAAATGTTGTACTTTTTTTACTTCAATTATTCATTTATTTGACGATATTAGGCACTAGCTCTGTGCAGATCCAGTATCTAATACTAAATAAAAAACAACTAATAAAGACTGTGGTGTATTATTAAGTAGTATATCATTATTACGCATATAAAATAGTTAAAATGAGCACCTTTACAACATTGAAGTGATGAACACGTTAATGCATCAATAATTATATTATAATGATATACCATAAGATGTTTTATTGTGAAATGGGCCACTCCGAGTAGCTATTTTTATTTTTGGTACTTTTTAAGTGAATCTGGATTCTTTCCTCCTCGATGACGGTAAACTGAATATCTTTGAGACATTTTCCAGACCAAACAACTAATCGATTAGTCGATAATAAAATACTGATTAGTGTCAGCCCTGATGTTCCATCTGCAGCCCATCATATGAAAAAATAATGCTTCCCCAACATGAAAAGCCACCGAGGACAAAGATGTCCACTGTGGTAACTTTGATTAAAGCACAACAAATCTCTCTGATGCTGCAGAATAAAGACACAACTCATGTCTTATATTTACTTTCATTGTGTTCATTTGATTTAACTACAGATCGAGTTCGTTTTGAGAGAATCAACGCAGTGCACAAAGAAAACGGGGTGACTGAACTGATCCTCTCCACAAACATTAAATAAACTTAAAGATGCATCATCTGCAGGATAAAAGGCCTGATTGTTCACACGTCCGCCACAACGCCACCAGCGATAGGCCAGTTCAGACAGACAACAGCGTGACCTGGTCATTCATCTCCATTAGATCCAACGCTACGCGGATGCAGAAAGAGGAAGTTTTCTGAATCTGCTCTTTTGATGAAAACATAATTTGATTTTGCAGGGCAAATATTGCTAGAAGAATTAAATGTTGAGACGAAGGCTGTGAGAAGTGTAAATAATACATTACTTACTGAAGTAGGGCCAAAGGTTTTTCCCCTTAGGAACTAATAGAATTAGTCTATTGAGCACAATCTAGCTTGTTATTATCAAACGTTTACAACTAGATCACGCCGTCAGCCATCGTACACAATTTGAAATTCCTAAGAACTTAAATTGTTTCCAAGTTCTGCTCCGGAAACGAGGACGGACACGCGGAGCGCTATATATACCCCCGACTATGTTGTCGCAGGGGTAGAATTATTTAACTATAGCAAGTTTTGTCTATAATAATAATAATAATAATAATAATAATAATAATAGACTGATGGTCCACAGTCAAAAACCTTCACATGTTCTTGAGGGAGGATCTCCAAGTTACCCTCCACAAACCTGAAAAACGTTAAAGGGAAAGTCCAGTTTATGTGGATGTGGATCAGTGTTGATGGTAAATGTAGTCAAATCAAGCAAAATACCAAAATATTTGGTGATTAATTAAATACTTGACAACTAATCGATTAATCGTTGCAGCTCTGTGCAACATGTATCCGTGAAAATGGCATTAAAATAATAATAATTAAAAAATATATATCGGATGGGTGGGTCCACCAGGAGCTGAATGATCTGCTATCACCATATCGGTAATTTCATATCTTGATAATGATATATATCCCAATATAGCATGTTTTCGGGTAATTCAATAAATAAACACGGGAAAGCCTATTTTGTACTGAATTAAATACTTGACAAATGAAAGAGTATTTTTGCATTTTAAGAACTTGAGTGCCAATTTAAGTGAAATTATAGAAAAAAATAAAAATAAAATACAGGCCTATACTATATCACGATAGAAAATATACATGATTGACATTTTTATATCATTTTGACAATATATATCATCATATTGCCCTTTTTTTTTTTAAAGGAATGAATTAACCGCACCTCGTTCCACACTTCCCCGTTTCCCCCTAAAGGTTTGTCTAATTCCAAATAACTCATTTTTTCACTTAAAAACAAGGAACAAACAGCTCTGAGTAATAAATTCCTTTTAAATGCCAAAAATGAGTCATTCAGATGCCGAGAAACCGCAAGATGCTCGAGGATCATGAACTCTAAAACAAAAGTTATTTTTGGTAAATAAGGTAAAAGAAGTTTAATTTAAAGTCATTCATTGATGTTACCCGGTAATGAAACTATCATCCATGTGTTGTTGGAAACGTACACATACCCGTAAACGGTGGCAAAATATGTGTGGTTTTATCTTAGAAAATATTAATATTATATATTAGAAATCTGAGATTTATTTGTTTTTTAACCGATTTGTGCCACAACTGAAGTTTTTAATTTAAATGTTTTTTTCAGAAATCCTGATTTTGACTATTAATAAGTGTGATTTTTTTTATGTGATCTAATAAATTCAAAGTTTTACTGTTAGATACTCGCCCAAAGTATACCCGTACCAAATTTCAAGACTTTTGACCAATCAGAACAAATGATGTGGCATGTTTCCTTATCATACTAAATATTTTCTAATCAATCTCATTATCATTGTTGAAATGTTTTAAATTCAGAAATGTAAATTTGCTGAATTAAAACCCCACTTTAATGTTTTCAAGAAAGAAATACCATATATTAAGACGATAACTTCAGCAAACACAAAAAGGCTAGTAAAACTGTGCTCCCAATTTAATGTTTTTACTTAATTACTATTGTTTTTTTATTTATATTGACCCTTGGCATGTTGTATGTTACAGTTTTATTTAATTTTATGTTTGCTTGTTTTTATTTATTTTTATTCCTTAAGTTCCTTTTCATGTATTCACCTATGTATCGGTTTAATTGTTTGTTGTATTGTTAACAGATTTAAAATAAAGTTGTTTTTTTCAAATCAATTCTTTTCTTTAAATAAGATTTTATAGCAAAAAATGTTTTTTAAATCAACTTAAAGGGCGTTTTAATTTGTGTTAAAAAGGCCTGTAGATACATAACTTATATTGACCACTGGAATGTTTTATGTTACCATTTTATTTCATTTTATGTTTGCTTGTTTTTATTTATTTTATTCCTTCATTTCCTTTATATGTATTTACCTATGTATCAGTTTAATGTATTGTTAAGATTTTAAATCAAGTTTAAAAAGGAAGGAATCGACTTTAAATTTGATTTTACAGAATAAAATTGACTTCTAATCAAGTTAAAGGAGGTTTTATTCCGTGTTAAAATAGTGTGGATATCTCATTTATATTTACTTATCCATTAATTTCCTTTATATGCATTTACCTATGTATTGGTTTAATTGTTTACTGTACTGTTAACAGAATTAAAATAAAGTTTTTAAAAGTAGAATCAACTTTAAATTTTATTTTAAACCATAAAAATGACTTCTAATCAAGTTAAAGGAGGGTTTAATTTGTGTTAAAATGGCCTGTGAATACCTCATTTATATTGACCACCACATGTTTTATGTTACACTATTTAATTTTTATATTTGCTTGTTTTATTTTATTTATTTTAATCCCTTCATTTGCATTTGCCTCTGTATTAGATAGTTTATTGTATTAAAGAAATTAAAATAAAAGTTTAGAACTTTTAATTAGATTTTATAGAGTAGAAATGACTTTTAAACTCCGTTAAAGGAGGTCTTAATCAGTGTTAAAATGGTGTGTGGACAGTGTGGATAGCTCCTGTGTTGTAATCCCGGTGGGGATCTTGCTTTGGGGGGGTGTGGTGACTTTCTGTAGTTCTCCGCCTTCCTCTGACATCAGCCAGCAGCGTTCATTTACTACCAGCAGCCCTGAAAATCTACATCTGCTCTCCAACAATTCTCCCCAAAACAACACACATTTATGTTCTATTGTTCTGAACCGACATGAAAGCATTAAAAAAGCCGTTTAACATGACTACAGTTTCGACATGGCTATTCTGCGCGGCAACAAGATCAAATCCTAAGGCCAAACACCAAACACCACCTCCTCCACCTCCTCTTCCTCCTGGTGGTGGTGGGGGTAGTGATGGGAATTCCAGCTCTTTTTAGTGATCCAGATTATTCGGCTCAGCTCACCAAGAGGAGCCGGCTCTTTCAGCTCCCAAACGGCTCTTCGTTTTACCACTTCTGCCTTTTATAATTCAGCATAATTTAGCACCGTTTTAAACCTATGATTAGTATGTGTTCCCATATATCACTTATATTATTCAATATAATTATACTAAACCTTATAATTTCCAGAATACCGTCATTTGACATGCTGCTTCGTTTATGACTGTCACTCATCTTGTCTGCTATTCTCTTTCTCTCCTCCTCTTCCTCCTGCTCTGTACCTGTAGACCGTCAGCACGCCGTGCAACCCCGCCCCTCCCTGCTTGATGGTTAATCCTTGTCTGTCATCACCTGATTGGTCACACGGACGTCATTAACACAACATTCAGTCACAGTGCATGGCATGGCAATACGACTGTGATTGTTTCAACGTCATCGCCAAACCCCCGTCTCAAATATCTCAGATTCAACACTGAGGAATCCCCCCCCCCTTGTTTTTTGTACTGTTAACAGATTTATAATAAAGTTTTAAAAATAGAATCAACTTTAAATTTGATTTTATAGCATTAAAATGACTTCTAATCAAGTTAAAGGAGGTTTTAATTCGTGTTAAAATGGCCTGTGGATACCTCATTTATATTGACCACTGGCATGTTTTATCTTACACTATTTCACTTTATTTTTGCTTGTTTTATTTTATCTATTTCCATCCCTTCACTTCCTTTATATGCATTTAGAGAATCAACTTTAACTGAGATTTTATAGCATCAAAATGACTTCTATTCAAGTTAAAGGTTTTCATTTGTGTTAAAATGGCCTGTGGATACGGGAGCCGGCTCTTAGAGTCTCACTGCACTGTATATTATTCATTTATTTTTTTGTTATGTTGTATCGTCTTAAATTGTGCAAAATAAATAAACAAAAAAAATGTAATTCTTGTCTGATATCACCTGATTGGTCGCACGGACGTCATTAACCCAACATTCAGTCCCAGTCAGAGCATGGAGTGGCCGTGGTGCGGAGAAGATCGTCGTATCATTCTGCCTTGAATTGAGCTGCAGGACCTCCAACTCTTCTTTTAAATCAAAGCTTCAAACTGTCTTGTTTGCTGCTGCCTTTTATTAAACCAGATAATGATCTTATACTGAACTAGAGCTTTCACTCGTGTGTTATACTCTAATTTAGCTTCTATCCTAGCTTTTATTTTTTAGCTTGTTTTTATTTTCTAATCTTTAATGTTTTTATAACTGTATGTCTTAATGTTCTTGAATGTTTATGTAAAGCACTTTGAACTGCCCTGTTGTTGAAATGTGCTCTACAAATAAAGCTGCCTTCAACTATTCATTCTTTCATTTTAGAAGTTGTTGATATTCAAATAAAACTCCATCATTGTCAGCGTCTTGTCAGCGTATCCTCAGTGCCGTATTGATTAACGTGATGAACACATTGAAACTACAGAACATTTATTTTATTAATGTATTTTTAATGCTTTGTGGGATGATTTGCATTATTTATTGGTTGTCCACTAAATTTGTAAATGTTTCTAATCTAACAAAGGAAAATGTTATATTTGGTACAATTGTGAAAGATCCCGTTACATGACCTGGCAATCAATAATCCATAATCATTCTTGGAAGGTTTTTTATACATAAAAATAGATTCTTGAAATCAAGACCAAATTTCTCTGTTTTTCATAAAGAGCTGTGTCTTAATAATGATCTTATATACTGAACTACAGCTCTTACTCTTGTGTGTTTTATTCTATTTTAGCTTCTATCCTAGCTTTTATTTTTAGCTTGTTTTTATTTTCTAATCTTTAATGTTTTTATAACTGTTTTAATTATGTTCTTAATGTTCTTTTGCACTTTGTCGCAATGTTCTTGAATGTTTACGTAAAGCACTTTGAATTGCCCTGTTGCTGAAATGTGCTACACAAATAAAGCTGCCTTGCGGTGGCGGCCGGTCAATAGAGGGCGCCGCCCCCCTGAGACAGACAGCCGCACACAAAAAAAACATTACTACTACTAATAAATTACACAAATTGTCAATATTTGTGTGTTTAAAATGTGGAATGCACCCAGTAAGATGTGTAAAATATGATAGAAAATCATCTGTGTAAAATAGATGTTTTTCCTGCACGCCCCTCAGAACATGGAAATACTCAAGTAAAGTACAAGTACCTCAAAATTGTACTTAAGGACAGTACTTGAGTAAATGTACTTAGTTACTTTGCACCACTGAGGACATGTTATACTGTTGTGTTTTTCTAAACATTCTTTACTGCTCCTGTTGGAATAAAATAACTGTTTGTTATTTTAATAATAATAATTATTTAACTGAAAAGTAGTAATGTGTTTTTGATACCTTCACTTTTTTTGCATTAAATCATACTGGGATGTTTGCTGAAATTGATTACCTCATTTATATTGACCACTGGCATGTTTTATGTTGCACTATTTAATTTTTAGATTTGCTTGTTTTATTTTATTTATTTTCATTCCTTCATTTGCATTTGCCTATATATTTGATAGTTGTATTAACAAATTTAAAATTAAACTTTAGAAATTTAAATTAGATTTTATAGCATAGAAATTCCTTTTAAATCAGGATTTAATCTGTGTTAAAATGGCCTGTGGATACATCATTTATACTGACCACTGACATGTTTTATGTTACACTTTTTAATTTAATATTTTGTTTGATTTTATTCATTTTCATCCCTTCATTTGCATTTGCCTATATATTAGATAGTTTTAAATTTGTTAATACAATAAACTAAGTTTAGAACTTTAAATTAGATTTAATAGCATAACAATGACTTCTAATCAAGTTAAAGTAGGTTTTAATTTGTGTTAAAATGGCCTGTGGATCCCATTGTTCATTTAAAAGAGCCGGCTCTTAGAGTCGCACTGCACTGTATATTATTACACATTATTATTATTATTAAACATTTCCACCAGTCGCCACTGCTGCCTTGCCTTGCCCTGAATTAATTAAAGAAAAAAAAAAAAGAGCCGGCTATAAACGTTCACTTAAAAGAGTCAGCTCAATGAACCAGCTCGTTCTCAACCTCCACATCACTATGTGGTGGTGGTGGGGGGGTGTTGGGGGTGTTAGCGTCTTTCAGAGAGCCTCCCCTGGATGAATGGGGTCGCCATATTCTCATTCTCAGCAGCCCAGAGAAGGGAGAATATAATCAGGCACATCTGGCACAACATGAAGCAGTTACACCGCTGCTTGGTTAAATATCACACCTCCTAATGTCCCTCCTGCATGCATGGCCTCCACATATATATCATCCAACATCATCAGCTCCATCATGGATCCAGTTAAAACAAGACACGAACAGCAGACACAGACATGGCGAACCGTGCACACACACAACACACACGCGCGCACACACACACACAGGATCCATGTTGGGAGAAGGAAGGAAGCACACACACGCACATTCCCATTATTATTGCATGAAATAAACAGATGAAAAGCAGCGTGGTCGAGGAGGTTGCATGTTCAATGTGTGCTGCAGAAGCCTCGGCCTAGTCTGCTCGTTATGAACGTTAAAGTGGAGAGAGAGCAGAGGAAGAAGAGGACGCATTTAGATTTAGAGCACCTACCTCACTGGTCTGGACATTTTGCAGGAATACTGTAGAAGGTTAAAGGATGTGAGAGAGGAAGAGGAGGAGGAGGGGAAGAGGGAGAGAAGAGCTCAGGGAGGAGGAGGACAAAAAGAAAAGAAATATATGTAGATAGAGAGATATATTCCCGCTCTGCTGGACACGTTGAGAGCGACGGTTAGTGCGCACAACTCGCACCGTCCGAGCGTCAAAATGAAAACAACGAAGCAGCGACTTTGTCCTCCAGAAAAAAACCTCCAAAAATATTCTTAATTTTTTTTTTTTTTTTTCCTTCAGCTACTCAAAATGGTGAATAAAACAAACTGAAACTGCAGCCTGTGTGTGCAACCAAACCCCAAGGCCTTCAGGGGTGGGTCCTCCAAGAAGCAGGACTAAGACCCGCCTATAGGAGGCTGCTGAGAGGCTGTGAGAGGCTGCTGGGAGGCAATCCTCACAGCTCATTGTCTGGTTTGAACCACCACTCTGCTTTGCTATTTGCTGCTGGAGCTGCACGTTAGAGGCGCTCTTTTTGCATAAAGTAACTCCTCCTCCCTTAAAGCAGGCTCGGTTGAATTCGCACTGTTTAAGAAAACAAAAAGAGGCCCTCAGGTTGCATGCAAACATTGAATTCAGTGGCTTCCCAAAAGACCATAAAGCAACATTGGCAATTATAGGTTCGTGCACAAACATCATGTTTAGATAATAATCGAGTAAAACATGTTTCAGGAGTCAGATTGATTGTGGTATTTGCTCATAGTGAGACCAAACCCTCTTCTGCCCACCTGGCAGACTGCTGCAGCATGCAGGTAGAGAACAGTTGCATCTGTAGCATTACAGCTGTAAAGCCAACAAATTACAGGTTATTTCAGTGATAGACTTCACAGAATTAGGCTTATTTTTTATCTTCTTGTAGAAAATATCTTATATTTTCTTATATCTAAATTTCACAATGTCAAATTGCCTCAAATCATGATGCAAAATGCCTAAATTGCTTATACTGTTATAGCAGGCTCGATTGAATTCACACTGTTTAAGAAAACAAAAAGGAGCCCTCAGGTTGCATGCAAACATTGAATTCAGAGGCTTCCCAAAAGACCATGACGCAACATTTGCAGTTATAGGTTCATGCACAAACATCATGTGTGTATAATAATTGAGTAAAGCATGTTTCAGGAGTCAGATTGATTGTGCTATTTGCTCATAGTGAGACCAAACCTTCTCCTGCCCACCTGGCAGACTGCTGCAGCATGCAGGTAGAGAACAGTTGCATCTGTAGCATTACAGCTGGAAAGTCAACAAATTACAGGTTATTTCAGTGATAGATTTCACACAATTAGGCTTATTTATTTTTTTTTATCCTTTTATAGAAAACAAAATTATATATTCTTATAACTAAATTTCACAGTGTCAAATTGCCTCAAATCATGATGCAAAATGCCTAAATTGCTTATACTGTTATAGCAGGCTCGGTTGAATTCACACTGTTTAAGAAAACAAAAAGGGCCCTCAGGTTGCATGCAAACATTGAATTCAGAGGCTTCCCAAAGACCATAAAGCAACATTTGCAATTATAGGTTCGTGCACAAACATCATGTGTGTATAATAATCGAGTAAAACATGTTTCAGGAGTCAGATTGATTGTGGTATTTGCTCATAGTGAGACCAAACCTTCTCCTGCCCACCTGGCAGACTGCTGCAGCATGCAGGCAGAGAACAGTTGCATCTGTAGCATTACAGCTGGAAAGTCAGCAAATTACAGGTTATTTCAGTGATAGACTTCACACAATTAGGCCTATTTTTTAATAATCTATAATTTAAATAATGATTTAATTAATCTTCTTGTAGAAAAAATCGTATATATTCTTATAACTAAATTTCATAATGTCAAATTGCCTAAAATCATTACACAAAATGCCTAAATTGCTTATACTGTTATAGCAGGCTCAGTTGAATTCGCGCTGTTAAAGAAAACAAAAAGAGGCCCTCAGGTTGCATGCAAACATTGAATTCAGAGGCTTCCCAAAAGACCATGAAGCAACATTTGCAGTTATAGGTTCATGCACAAACATCATGTGTGTATAATAATCGAGTAAAACATGTTTCAGGAGTCAGATTGATTGTGGTATTTGCTCATAGTGAGACCAAACCTTCTTCTGCCCACCTGGCAGACTGCTGCAGCATGCAGGTAGAGAACAGTTGCATCTGTAGCATTACAGCTGGAAAGCCAATAAATTACAGGTTGTTTCATGATAGATTTCACACAATTAGGCCTATTTTTTTATCTTCTTATAGAAAAAATCTTATATATTCTTATAACTAAATTTCACAATGTCAAATTGCCTCAAATCATGACTCAAAATGCCTAAATTGCTTATACCCATATACAACTTTCAGACCTCACAATAATCCAGACCAACTGTTTTTTCGAGTGCCAACATGTATTCAGGCCTGGCTTCACGACGCCTGTTTCTGACCTGGCGGTTTAACGCTGGAAAGGGAGAACTAACTGGAGTTTGTATAATAACTGTAGAATTAATATATACGGTACTGTACAGTACACTGAGTCTTAAAACGGTGATCACCTGGATTTGCTGTGACAGCGTACAGGGCGTGTTCGTTATGTGAAAGTATTCATAGCCTCCAGGACCAAATGTACAAAAGTGATCTTGCAAATAAAGCATTCTTTATTCTTTATTCATTTGCACTATTTACAACTTTCAGAAGACTTGACATGAATATAAACTCTTTATTTTATTATTTTATTCTTGTTTTATTGTTAGTCATTGGTGCTTTTTTACACATTTAATATATAAACCTATTTTTTCCACCACTTGTGTTAAAGTCTTTGTATGTATGTATGTACTTGGCAAATAAACCTGATTCTGATTCTGATAAACCTGATTGTAATCTATTCCCTTTGTGGCAGCTGTCCCTTAAAATCCTATATCTGAACAAAGAAACATACGGTGCATTCATTACAGATGGATCTCATAATGAATAAATGACCTTACACTTGTGGATTTGTTTACATTTGTTTGTGGAGTTTTGACACTTTTCTAATATTCTTCACAAATGCATAATATGTTATTAAGCTGCTGGTGGAAAACTACAGCTATATTAAACACATACATACAGGAGTAAATCACACAGTTCTCCATGGGCATATGATGATTCATCACAATTAGAAGAAAGTTACTTTCTAGATTTGAAGAAAAACGGTTGAAATATATATTGTTAAAACCAAAATTACAAATATCTTTTCAAATCAAGCACAATTATGTCACTGAATCAATTCATCAAGAGGTCAAAGGTCTTTAGTTGCACATTGGAGAACAGGAATCCTTCCTTTGGCACCTTGAAGTTGGCAGATTTAGAAAAACATCCAGAAGGGCAACAGGTTGTGTGAATTATGTAAATTAGGAGAAGTTGAAAATGAATCACATTTTATTTTGTATTGTCCACATTATAATGAGTTAAAGCTGAAGTAGGTGAGATTGGAGCAAATATGATTAAATAAAGTTATTTTTATAAAACGGTTGCTATATTGTGTCCTCTGGTGCTCCTAACGGCATCTGCAAGATTTCACAGACCGGAGGAAAACAAGCAGTCAGAGCTCATCTGAGGTCTGCTATATAAATGGTCCCTTCCCTACTTCCTACCTCCCTACTTCCAGCGCCCTTGCTGGACCACACCCATCTCTGGACTCCCACCTTTGTTTTGATCTCAACTAAGTTTTGTGGCTACATCTCGCCCGCTTGTGACGCGATCACGGTGACAAAGTCTGTCCACAGACAGACAGACATTCTGTATAAACACCTGGCAAAGTACTCCAAACCTCCTCTGTGGTGGTTCCTGCTACAGTCGGTGTCTTCAGGACCGCATGTTGCCATGATGACTCACACACAGACTCACAGGGTGAAAACATCTTTACCAGCCGCACGCTGTCATGGCTGGTAAAGATGTGGTACCATGGATTACACATTGATTCCTCATACCTCGCAAGTCATTTTTTACAAGTCAAGTCTCAAGTCTCTTCTGGTTGTAATGAGCGTTCTATCATCTGCTGCTTGACATCCGGTCTGCTTAGAGCACAACATAGCTGCTGTATATCTAGGGAATTCAAAGCACCTGTCAGAGACCCAGTGTAATTATACAATACGGTTGAACTCTGTTATTGAAAAATAGATTACGGTTATTATTGCACGCCTCTTAGTGTTAGCAATATTTTCCTGTTACCCAGAGTAATGATTGTCTATATCCATTTTCAGTGGCAAAATGCAGTTATTTACTCTAAAGAAACGTTTTTTATATGTTTTTTTTTTCACATTGCATGACAACAGCCGGTTTAAAGTGATCACATAGCGTCTCAAACCCAGCAGTGCTCACAAATCATTTTTGGCATGTCCAAGTAAGTCTCAAGTCAGCGTGTGCGACTTGAGTCTCCATCTCTGCTCTGCTGCTCATTCCTTTGTAATGTATCTCGTATTTATTCTGTGCTATAAGCCTTGAAAGGTCCAAACAAATGAAATTGAATTTTAAAGGTGCTATTGATAACATTGATAAAATTCAGCCACTAGTCGCATTCTCCCTCCCTCGTTCCATTTACTTCACAACAAGTCGTTGCCAGACACTTACCGTCAGTCTCAGCCATTTATCCATTGTTTTTTTCCCACACTAACTGACGACCCAGCGATACCAAAGCTGTTATACTATTTGCTCACAAGCCATGTTAGAAGTGGGAACCAAACGTCAGATATCTTCCAGAGAGATGAATAAAACATTCATTTTGGACCCGGCAGCAAAATTTTAAAATGATTAGTTCAAGGGCTGTCAAAGTTAACGCGGTAGTAACACGTTAAGGCAAATTCACTTTAACGCCAATCATTTCTTTAACGCATTAATGGAACTTGAGATCTTAATGTTGTAGCAGACTCAGCTGGCTTAAGCTAGAGTGAAGATACTGGTAGCATATGAACCGAGAAAACATAAAGAATCCATCGGTACCAACCATGTCATACTAGCTTGTTGCGAAGGCAGACTAAATAACGCTCCATACTTACGCTAAATTTTGGTGAGGAAACACTGTCATGTCCATTTCCAAAGGGTCCCTTGACCTCTGACCTCCAGATCAGTGAATGTAAATGGGTTCTCTGGGTACCCACGAGTCTCCCCTTTACAGACATGCCCACTTTATGATCATCACATGCAGTTTGGGGCAAGTCATAGTCAAGTCAGCACACTGACACACTGACAGCTGTTGTTGCCTGTTGGGCTGCAGTTTGCCATGTTATGATTGGAGCATATTGTTTTATGCTAAATGCAGTACCTGTGAGGGTTTCTGGACAATATCTGTCATTGTTTTGTGTTGTTAATTGATTTACAATAATAAATATATACAT
>CAKAOI010030750.1:0-13752 GCA_916701655.1 Sebastiscus albofasciatus | reverse complement strand
TATATATATATATATACACTGTGTATATATATTAGCTTCATAACTTCATATACTAGCTTCATAATGGATGTATTGAAGCTATAGATCAGGTTAAACTTGCAGTGAGTGGTCTGTATTATTCCCATATACACCACATATGTCATATTTCAACTTCCTGTTAAAGCTATCCATGATGCCCTTTATTACAGGTGTGCCTCACAGGACTTTATGGAGAGAGAAATGTTATATTAAACTGACAAATTTAGTTGAAAAATGTGTTGAACTCCATTACTGTATGTCTCTGGGTACACTGCACCTGACAGTAGCCTGTACATGTAGCTGTGATATGAGGTAATATGGGGTCAATGTTATTTAAATCACTGCTGATTGACGTCGCAGCCACTCAGCAGACAGCGAGCTACAGTATGTGGCAATGTGACCTTGACACTGGAGTGACTCTCATGCCAGAGCAGGTTGAGATTACAATACTGAAACACAGGCAGCCACACACATACAAACACACACACACACACACACACACACACAAACCTAATTGTAGTCTTAACGCTAAAACCAAATCTTAACTCTCAAACTGGCCTCTGAAAAAGTGAGAAATGTCCTCACTTTTCCAAAAATCTTATCAACAGGTTTAAAGTTTAAATTGGTCCCGACAGAAATAGATGTCGCTACAAGAGCACATAAAACACCCAAACAAGCACACGCATCATTACAGTTAAAAAGACTTTAAATAAAATGATTTGCTATTGATGTGATTCCTCAGCTCATGTCATCTGTGAAGGTCACATCTCTCCTTTAACACCACACTTTCCCCCACCAGCAAAACGACCTCTAAGGCAGATACATCACTGTGTACAAAAGGCAGCTTGTCATAAACACGCGTCTCTGGTGGTGTTTGTTTGTGCAGCGTCTTTCCAATACTGTGCGCCCCCGGTGGGTTGAGCGACGTGCAGCCCTCTCTTGAGGCGAACCCGATCAATAGCACCATTTCCAGGTAATCCCCCCTCCTGTCTTCCCGGACAGTATTAACACTCGCACAGCCTGTAATAAACCATACGGATCAATAACGACACCAGTTCAACACAAAACACTTCCACCTCACAGCTAATGCAGTGAAATGTGGACTGGATATTGTTACGATCTGACCCCTCAACGTCTCCAATTATGTGAAACATACAGTAATTAGATCATCCTGTGTGAAAGAGAAAGGGATTGTTAGATAATGACTCATGTATAATGGCAACACAGTTCTCAATGATTGCAAAATGGTTTTCTAAATGGGTACATGTAATTCAAATTTGCATAACGAAACTGCTCTGACATTTAGAAATATGAAGCTGCATATTCAACATTACAAAACCTTGTTCTTAAAACCTTCTACACTTCTTTCTTTCTTTCTTTCCCACACTCTCTCTTCTCTACTTTTCTCTTTCAAACAACAATGTGTTGCAACTGTTCATCTATCAATGAATTAAACGTACTTGCCAAGAGCTGCTTAATTCCCCATTTATGTGTTATTGCAACTTGGTAGAGTCACATTCTGTAGCTGCAACAGATAGTTGTGACTTAGTGTCTTGGTCTCTTTAGCAAGCACATAATGGTCATACTGGGGCGTTCTTTGTCTAAGAGCTGAATTAGTAATCAATTTGTCGATTGACAAAAAAAATGTGTCATCATTTTGATTCCCATTTTTCACTTTTCACTTTCACTGTGTGTTGGCAAGAGTCTGACGATACAATACGAATCATGATGAAGGGGTAACGATTCAATATATTGCGATATTTGCGATACTGTAAGCAAGGCGATGTATTGTGATGTCTTAAATTTAATTTTAGGAAAATGGTCATTGTATAACCAGAAATAAACACTGCATAATAACTGCGTCATAAAGTGGGCATGTCTGTAAAGGGGAGACTCGTGGGTACCCATAGAACCCATTTTCATTCACATATCTTGAGGTCAGAGGTCAAGGGACCCCTTTGAAAATAACCTAACTTTGGAGCGTTATTTATCCCCCACAAGCCAGTATGACATGGTTGGCATCAATAATGGATTCTTAGGTTTTCTAGTTTCATATGATTTAACTTCACTATAAGCTCCATGGTTGTTGTTTTTTAATCTCACCTGCACAACTTCTTATTTTATTTTGTTGTTTTTATTTCTGCTGCTTTATTTTATTGTGCGAAAAAATAAATCTCAGTCTCAAGAAAAAAAGATCTCTGGATCCAGCTATTTAAATATGAATATTTACGGTCTTCTATGACAGTAAAGTGAATTCCTTTAAACAAGTAGAGTAGAAGCGCTGCTGAGTCTTTGTGTTAAATCACATACAGGTGCTCTTTGGATCCTTCAGGTGTATTATCCTTATTCAATCTTGTGAAGGGCTCATTGCATGGGTGGATTATAGTCTCTTTTAAAAATAATCCAAAACGCACTGTAGAGTTTGAACAAAATTAAAATGCCTTTATTTTACATGGCAATAATTGTTTAAAATGACCAACATGTTGCGACCAACATCTTCATCAGATGCATTTTGCACTTTTTTGAGATCATATTCCACCCATGCAATGAGCCCATCACAAGGTTGGATAACCTTCAAACAAGCAGTTTGAATATGACAGCATGAGCTTCACCGAACCATTAATGCATTAATCAGGAAATGATTGTAAGAGTAATCCATAATGAAAATAATAATTACTTGTATATGGTGAACTATAACAAAGCAAAAATGTCTAAAAAATATTTATAAACAATTAATAATATGAGCAAACACACTAAAATATAGAATCAAATTGTACCACTGGAAATGGTCATGAGTTACAGTCATGAAATCAAAGTTTTGGCTGAAGATCTCAGTTTAAAATATCAAAGAAATATCAACATTACAAAGATGCATTGTTTGCTAACAAGTCTGTACTTGGCATTGCTCGCATAGGATTAAAACTAATGCTAAAAAGTAATGAAAGAGTCATTTTAATGTCAATACTTTGCAGTACAGATTGTGTTGAGGCTGAACCTTCAGCCAACAGGTGGCAGCAGCATCTGATCTTTCCCATCTCTCCGTGTTTATCGGGGTTGGAGAAGCACATGCAAAAGCCTCGGCCTAATAAATCATGCACTGAAAGTGTCAGTGCAAATTTTGTTAGATTTTATTGCAGTTTAATCATCTCAATGAATGTTTTAATAGGCTGATATTTCAGAGAGCGAATGGCAATGCGGTGATAAATTGTGTGGGGTGAGCCGCCTCCCCCCCACCGCCTGCCTTACCTCTCCCCCCTCTCTCGCTGCAGAGAATCACTAATGTAGACCTGCACAGCTATTTGTCCACTTATTGGTGCAGGGGAGTCTTGTGTAATATAATTAGATTATTCATATTCATTTTAGAGCAAACAGACTAATCTGTAATTGGCCAGAAAAGGCAATAAGTGCTGCTTTTTCTCACCGATAATGCCCCAACTTATCTCTTTTTTTCTTATTTCAATTCTGCATTTTGGTATTGTTTTGCTGTCCTCCTCTCTCTTCTAAAGGCCTTTTATGAATTCATCAGGTTGGACCGCCGTGCTCCACCTTACACACAGGCCTCCCACACCATTTAACATGTCTTTACCCCTCCTCCTCTCTCTGAGGATTGCTCTACTTCTCCATTTGTCATCCCTCTATCCCTCTTTCCCATTATGTACATATCTTAATCGGCCCATTTTCCTCCTCCTCTTATTTCATTCCCTTTTTTTCTAGTTCTTCCTTTGACCTTCAGACCCCTGGATTCATCACTCTTCCCCCAATTTCTGTATTTCCTCCTAGTTTTCCTGACCATAAAGGTGGTAACGGAATGCAAAATCAACATGTCTGTGACATTTTGGGCTCCGATCCTCTCCCCCCCTCCTCCTTCAGGCTTTGTGTCATATTTACTGTTGTCCTCTGCCAGCATGGATGTATGATGTGTGGTATGACTCTTCTAATAAGGACACGGATGAGAGAATGGAGGAGGCTGGAGGCTGTAATTAAAGACCGAAGGGTCTCTGTGAATAAGTAGGGACGGAGGGGAGGTAAAACGGTGGCTATCTGCTGCTGGAACAATAAATCAACCTGCCCCTTTAGCCGCCCTCAACACAATATCACGACACACCATTCAGCCCCCCCTCTTCGCAAAAGCAATTCCGTCATGTCTTGTTAGCTCATTCGTCTTCATCAGCACCAGTGGGAGGTTCAGACCCCCCCCCAACTCACCTCAAGCCGCACCCCCCCTCCCAATGCCAGGCGCCATTGATCAAAGCAGAACCAGCCTGTGCATCAGCATGGGCATGGGTGTCATATCACACACACACACACACACACATATACACATAAACAGTGCCGTGCAACAGCTGAAGTGGCGACAACAGTTAAACTAATCTTAGCTTGGCCGTGCAGATCCGGGTCGCACAGTAATGTTATTAATGAACGCATGGTTAACACACACAGCGCGCTAATGACATTCAGGGCCAATTAAGGGATGACTAATTAATGAGACATTTCCTATAAGGCTTATTGATATGTTAATTTGTAGTCATATAAATCACAGTCTTAATTGTGCTGCCTTCAGATAATAAGATTTTCATTACACATAATGATGAATTGTTAGGCCAGCTGAGTGGTTGATTCTCCGAGAAATATTGTTGTTTTTTTATTGTTGTTTTTTTGAGGAAACAGAGCAATGCTATTGAAAACACTTGTACAACTTTTTTTTTTTTTTTTTAAATCTGGGGATAGATTTAATACATTATGATTTTAGTTCTTTTGTGTGTTCTATTATTTATACAAATAAATAAACCAAACTGAGCTTTTCTGCAACTCCCTTCCCATTTGTTCACACCTGGGTGGTTCCCAGTGTCAACGGCATGTTTCTGCTGCTGGGTTTTGGTGTTTTGGTTCAAGTGCACCTCCACAGAAGCTGTCAAGAGAGCGGAGGGCACCATCTTTCCCATCCTCATTTTCCCAGATCATCCAGGGACTCAACCTGGGAACTTAAGCATTACATGTTTGCATCTTTAACCTCGACAGCTTCCCTAAAGCTACAGGTTTAATGTAAGGAATGTGAGATTGAGGGTGACAGCTGTGTTTTAGTAATGTCTGCAGCATACATGTGATACAAACAGTACCACCATCCTTACACCCTTTATAAGATTTAATTTGTGAGAACATTTTTGATATATTTTTTACAGGGCATTACTATAAGATGAGGTCAGATTTAATGTATATACAAGAAGCTATCACTTGGAGCTCATAGAAACATAAGAATTTAGATATTATGAATGTTTTTTAGATTAAAAAGGTAGGCTAAAGGCAATATAAGGCATTTACCAGTGGTGGGATGTAACTAAGTACATTTACTCAACTCACTTAAAGGTCCAGTGTGTAGGATCTGGCGGTATCTAGCGGTGAGGTGAGGAGATTGCAACCAACTGAAGCCTCTCCCGTGTGCCAAGCGTGTTGGAGAGCTACAGTGGCCGACGCAAAAACGTAAATGGCCCTCGTTAGAGCAGTTGTTGTCAGAGTAGCGTAGGTCATCTGGAGGAGAGCCAGTGTGTAGAGTGTGTGTACGAGGGAAGTGAGTGGTGAAGCAAGAGATAGAGAGAGAGCGACAGGAGCGAGTAACGTTATCGACTCGGCCCAAGCAGAAAAAAATTAACAGAGTTTAGTTTGTCTGTTCTGGGCTACTATTGAAACATTGCGGCCTCCGTGAAGAGGACCCGCTCCCTATGTAGATATGAACGGCTCATTCTAAGGTGACAATCACACGATTCTTATTATCAGGTGATTATAGACTAAAGAAAAACATAGTTATTAATATGATATTCCATTTCTGCCATTAGATCCCCATAAATGTTACACAATGGTCCTTACTTGAATATTTCCATGTTAAGATACTTTATACTTCTACTCTTCTACAATTCATAGGGAAATATTGTACTTTTTACTTCTTTTTACAACATTAATTTTAATTAAACTACCCAAAACTATATAATTTCTTCTTCATTATACAAAATATAGTCATCTATGACATATATATCATAGATGACATCAAGGTAGGCATCTAATCAAAGTAGAGGTTTTATTGTTGCAAAAAATGTACAGCTTTGTGTTTCTATTAGGGCTGTCAATTGATTAAAATATTTAATCGCAATCAATCGCATGATTGTCCATAGTTAAGTGCGATTAATCACAAATTAATCAAAAATGTTGTATCTGTTCAAAATGTATCTTAACGGGAGATTTGTCAAGTATTTAATACTCTTATCAACATGGGAGTGGGCAAATATGCTTGCTTTATGCAAATGTATGTATATATTTATTATTGGAAATCAATTAACAACACAAAACAATGACAATTATTGCCCAGAAACCCTCACAGGTACTGCATTTAGCATAAACAATGTGCTCAAATCATAACATGGCAAACTGCAGCCCAACAGGCAACGACAGCTGTCAGTGTGTCAGTGTGCTGACTTGACTATGACTTGCCCCAAACTGCATGTGATTATCATAAAGTGGGCATTTCTGTAAAGGGGAGACTCGTGGGTACCCATAAAACACATTTTCATTCACATATCTTGAGGTCAGAGGTCAAGGGACCCCTTTGAAAATGGCCATGCCAGTTTTTCCTCGCCAAAATTTGAAGCTTTGAAGCAATATTTAACCTCCTTCTTGACAAGCTAGTATGACACGGTTGGTACTAATGGATTCTTAGGTTTTTCTAGTTTCATATAATGCCAGTTTATTCACTCTATCTTTAAAAATATATATATTTTATATCACCCCCGTCTCTCAAAATGTACTTTTACTACTTCTTTCTGCATTTTGACCTTATATGTCAAGGGCATCTTTTCCACTGGTGTAAATTATAGAGAGACATAATGTTCATGCTGAGTGTAGTTTGAATGCTGAATTTGAATCCAATCTACATTTTTTAAACTGTGATGCTCTAGCAGAGAAATACTGTAATAAGGTTGGGATTTTCTTTTCCTGCCTTACACGACAGGGTCACACAGTTCAGCCATTAATTCGTCCACACTGTTGCAGAATATGGCTTGCGTTCCATCCTGGCTGCCATAAATAGAGGGGTTTGATCTGAATGCCGTGTCATTAGTGGTTTTGGTGGCAATGGAGAATAATAATGCCGATAAACAATGGATGTGTCTGCTCCCACACAACAAAGAGAGGCGAGCTGAGAAATCCTCGCTGCTCTGCTCTTTTGCCACCGGCTACGAAACATTCAAACGTCTGGAAATGTTTGCCTGACTTGATAACACAACACAGGAGGCATGTTTAAATGAGCTGAATCTCACCTGACTGTCTTTAATGACTGTTCAGTCATTAGGATGTTGATCAAACAAGCCTAATTCAGCTGAGTAGATCTTTTACATCAGATTGTTTTTATAATGAATATGTATAAGCAACAAAAATAGGGCTGCAACTAACGATTATTTTCATTGTTGATTAATCTGTTGATTATTTTTTCTACTGATTAGTTGTTTGGTCTATAAAATGGTGAAAATCAGTGTTTCCCAAAGTCCAAGGTGACGTCCTCAAATGTCTTGTTTTGTCCACAACTCATATTCAGTTTACTGTCAAAGAAACAAGAAAATATTCACATTTAAGAAGCTGGAATCAGAGAATTTTGCCTTTTTTTTCTTAAAAAAATGACTCAAACCGATTAAAGCTGCAGTAGGAAGTATATTTTTGGCATCATTAGACAAAAAATTCATAATAACCTTTCAGCATATTGTAATTCAAGTGTTCTGAGAGAAAACTAGACTTCTGCACCTCCTCATGGCTCTGTTTTCAGGCTTTAAAAAATGTAGCCTGTGACGCGTGACTTTGGTCAATCACAGGATATTTCAGAGAGAGAGCGTTCCTATTGGCTGTTCATTCAACGGAGGCAGCTGTCAAACACTTGTGAACTCCGATCAAATGGTCAAACTAGGCAGCGCTGATCAAATATGAATCAATATTATGTTACTGTAATGCCCTTTTTCTGGCGTAAAATGTTTCCAGAAAAATCTTGTAGTGTACTGTTTAGCTGTAAAATGAGAAAGTTTGCTCCGGCTGGTGGGCGGTGCTTGGTATTTCTTCAACAGATCTCGACATGGCTGCTGAGTCACAAACTTTCTTAATGGGCATTACAGTAACAGAATATTGATTCATATTTGATCAGCGCTGCCTAGTTTGACCGTTTGATCGGAGTTTGCGAGTGATTGACAGCTGGTCAGAGACGGCAGGCTCCAGCTCGGCTCTGAATGGTTGTTTTCCTCCGGTCTGTGAAATCTTGCAGATGCTGTTAGGAGGACACCGAAGGACACAGAGGCACATAATTTTTTTTCAGATTACCTGTCTCATGCACTACTGTCAGGATATAGTGAGTTTTTTTAATCATATTTGCTCCATTCCTACCCACTGCTGCTTTAAATGATTATCAAAATAGTTGGCGATTCATACAATAGTGGTAAAAGAGGCTGAATCCCTAACCCAAAAATGAGCCCCAGTATCATCGCTTTTATCATTTTTAATTTGAATGGCAGATGATATTAAAGAAGCATATTATTGATGAATGCAAACACGCGCACACAAACATAGCGACTGTCTATCAATGCATCACCCTGTCACAACGCAGCCCAGACTATTGATTGACAGCTGCCAATCCGGCTGATGAGAGCTGACTGAGGGGGTCAGTCGTGGTACCAGGGGGCCGCCTGTGTCGTCAGAGAGGGGGATGGAAAATAGACAAGGTCTGCCATGGTCCACTGGGCTCTCCTCTGCCCCACCCCGGAGGGACGGGCTGGTCAGCGAAACACACAGAGAAACAGAATGAGAGAGAATAAGAAGCCCCCTGGGCTAGTACATGTTCGACAAGAGACCGCCTCGTTTGACTCCGTGACAGCTATAGATATGCATGAACGTAGACACATGACACATGCACTCGTTTCAGGAGCGTGGTATAAGAAAACCAAAATATCTGTCTGTCCATTAGTCTGGTGGATAAAAGATGGAGAAGGGGAAGAAGATGATAGGAAGTGACAAATACATTGAGTAATAAGTTAGGAGGAGAATTCACGTCACGTCCCTGCTCTTGCCAGCCGGATACAAACGAGTAAAAGAAAGGGAGAGAAATGAAAGGAGACATGAGACATGAGAGCAAAGCTAAATGGCTGGAGGAAGGCATACAAGTGTGCTTTTTTTTCTGAATAAGACTGTATATTTTGGTCACCGTCTCTGCGGAGCCGAGAGGAAGAGAGACAAGAGAGGAGAGAGGGTTTATAAAGCAGCGGGAGAAAGTGTCAAAAACAGACAGCTACATAGACAAAAGCAGGATGCTGAAAGTATTCACCTTTTTAAGGGTAAGGAGGGGGAAAAAAAGCAGACAGACAGAGAAAAGAGTGCTGGTGTTGACTTAGGCTATTAACAGTCGGCCGGTACGCTGAAAGACTCAGAGGAGAAATGGAAGGATCAGGCTGTATTCACAATGAAGATGGAGAGGGACAAAGAGGAGCTGGTGTGCAAAGAGAGGTGAGGAAATGTAATGGAGGAGAGCTAGCCAAGCTGTCAGAGGTCTTTGGTCCGTGCTAACCAAACCCTCCAACATGGCTGCTGGTCACGCACACACAGGGATACACATAGATTCATTCCTCTTGCAGACTGTCTGATCCTTCCTCCTCAGGGAGGTGTTAGTCTGGAGGAATCTGAGGGGCTTCATTTGGACACCAAAGTGAGGGGAGTAATAATTCTCTCTCTCTCCCCCCTCCTGACCACTCAACATATAGACACACCCTCCCAGCCTAAACACACACACACACACACACACACACACACACACACCACAGAGGCAGAGGTGACTGTTACATTCAATACAGCAAAGGTGATGTGTAGCAATGAGTGTTGTTATCACGGTGGTCAGCTCTCATAACAGATCCAGCCCAAATCCCTCCGCTCTCCACAGTAACCCAGAGTTGACGAACAACCATCCTGCCATGAGGAGGAGGGCTGCTAAAAAAAGGACAACATTAGAGGTCAGTTACAAACCGGCTTAAAAATAATACATATAAGTGTTGATTTTAAAGAAAAGGTTGCAGCGAGTAGACAGGAGTAAATGAGTGCAGCGTTCTGTGGTTTAAACTGGAAACAAACCAACCCAACATCAAAGAACTAGAAGGCAACCAGTTGCGTTGCCCTACGACGTCTTTGTCTTGGCCAAAAAGTTGCACTCGAACACACCGCAAAGACTACAGGCGACGGCCAACTACCACGTACGTTGTGCACCTGCGTGAGAAGAAATAACTCTCCACCACCAACAGGTCCCGGTAGTTTGTATTCGTCATTCAAAAAGGGAAACCGGAAGACCGAGGACTGCGGAAATACAAGCTGTTGTTACGATATGTACATGAAACAAAGCGATGTTTGCCAACCATTTTCACACACCCTCGCTCACCACATGCCAGATGGCCGTGTCGCTGTGAAAATACCTGTGTATTGGAATGATCAGATGAGATGAAGATAAAAAATGAGAAGAGCCTTCTGTGTTTTTAATCTTGACTTTACTCGTTTGGTTGCCTTCCTCACGTCCGTTTCTCTTCTCGTGCACTGATTTGTGCACCGAAAAAACAAGGCCTATTGGACAGTTTTGGGCCGTCGGTGAGCGTGTGTCAATGGGCTTTTACCCACACGCTTGGCACACGGGAGAAGTTTCACATGAAATCATCGACTCGGGTGTGGTCACAAGGAAACCTGAATGAATACATGCTGAGGGGTGATTTTTAACATTATCTACGCTGGTACTAACTGGAACAGGTAATTTTTCACCCCAACCCAGTAATTATTCCAGCTGCAATAACCAACTCTTTTTCAGCGAACTCTCTGGTCCTCCTGTAATTTAAATCCCCACAAATTATTCTGCAGCACTTTTACCATTTAATTAGATAATTTGCTATACATGATGTCAAGTGTTTCTGATTTCTTTCTACACCATACAGGCATTGAATCGTGTGTTCAGTGATGCATGAAGCTACGGGTGAGAGGAGAACAATATCAAGCAATGAAGGTTGGGGTAGCCTAGTAGTATCGGCAAGAACTATAATCTACATTCACCCCAGCATGTTGGTCACGTTTTTTAGTGACGTTTCTGATGTGTTTTCCATACTTATGTTACGTTGTTTCTGTACGTATTTTACTTAGTTTATGTATTTATTTTTAACCATGACGTTTTTCCTAAACCTAAGTAAGTGGCTCGGTTACCCAAACCAAACTGCGGATGTTACCAGTTTTGTTGCGTCACCTACAAATGACAAACGCAAAATGTCCATGTAATGTCGTACTATTTATTCGCCTTCCTGCTGTGAGACCGAATTCTCTCAAAACAATGCTGGAGGTTACGATCACACCCACCATACTAACACATTTTTTTTTAAAGTAAGTCAATAAAAAGGTAAATCCGAGCACAGTTGACACGGACATACATAAAAAAAAAAAAAGAAAAAGCTACAAGGTTGAGTCAGAAAAGATACTGAGAAAAGTGTGTGTGTGTGTGTCTGTGGCCAGATCAATATCAAACAGTGCTGTGATACCACATTCAGCCGGGGGGCCTATCAGAGAGAATGTCAACACTCTCTGGTGAGATGATCCCACCAAACACACGCATGCATGCACGCAGCACACACACACAAATACACACACACACACACACACACACACACACACACACACACACACACACACACACACACACACCCTGCGTCACCTTTTTCCCAATTCATTATTATCAAGCTCGCTGGGCCTCATTAGCAGCAGGCCAAACAATGCTGCTTCCACAAACAAAACAAAACGCTCCACAACAGTAATTGCCTTCTTCCTCCATGTCTCCGCCTCCAAGCCTCCTTCTTCAGCTGACACCTGCTGTGGAGAAGTTTAACAGGAAACATGTCCACACACACACACACACACACACCGACGTGTAGACCGACTCTTTCTTTCTTTCTTTCTTTACAATTTTGTTCTTACTTTCTTAAGTTACTCATAATGACTTTAAAACAATAACAACCAAATCAATAATCGTCCTGAATAATAGTTTTTCAATTTGTTTTGGAGGAGAGGTGGGTGGTAAAGACACATACAATACTTTCCATCTCCTGGAATCGGCCACGCCCTTCATCACTTCTTCTCCTCCTATATACTACACACTGCAAGCTGTTGACTTTAATGTTTCCTTGCTCTTAAGGTCTTCCTCTGCACCACCCTTAACACAAAAACAAACATGCTTAAAAGGGATAAAGTATGAAAAACATAAAGGAGAAAACAGGAAAGGAGGGATGAGAGAGAGAGAGAGAGAGAGAGAGACAGCAGGAGGAACAACAACAATAGGTAAAGTAGACAGAAGGGATGCTCCACTGCTTGGCTGACACACATGGGGTCTCCGCAGACTGAGAGGAAGCTAGGAGAGGAAGAGGAGAGAGAGAGAGAGAGAGAGAAAGAGAGCTGTGTGGTGTGGTGAGCAGCATCCACTCCTCCTCCTCCTCCCTCACTTCAAGCCTCCACCTCCCTCCACCCCCCCCCCCCCACAGTGGAACTGTATGCTTGGCTTCTCCTGGTTTCTTTAGCATTCCTCCCCATCCTCTCCCAAAGCCTGGGAGAGGACCGAGGCAGACAGCAAGGCTTGTCATAGTCACAGGCCTAGGTCCAAGCTGTGTGTGTGTGTGTGTGTGTGTGTGTGTGTGTGTGTGTGTGTGTGTGTGTGTGTGTGTGTGTGTGTGTGTGTGTGTGTGTGTGTGTGTGTGTGGTAGGTGCATATGAATCTGTACTGTATGTGAATGTGTTTGAACATTTGTATGTATGCATGTGTAATGTGCTATTTTATTTATTCGTGCCTGCTTGAAGACAGATCTCACTGGTTTTCCATAATTATTTGTATGGGAAAATATAACAGGTGGACACACCTTAACTACCTTATAACTAAAATAATTCACCTTAACCTAAACCAGACATACCAAAAACAAAACAAGCCACAACTTCATCAAATAGTAATAAAAACATAACAGTTCCTTCATTGAAAAAAAATGTCGAACTAAATCCAGGCAGCAATTACGTTTTTCTCAAAAAGGTATTTGGAAAAACAAATTAGTTGCACGAGCCCGTTCAGAGTGGTCTGATTAAATCGCTAAATGATATTATGACCGTTACTACTGATGGATAAGTTAGCTTAGCTGGCTTGAGTGGGAGGCCGCTGCAGGACATGGGTTAACCCAGGGGGAAGACTGAAGGCGCATGCCGGCAATCAACCTTAATTTATTAAGGTATCGCGAACGTTCAGGTTCAGGCAAGGTCGCAAAATAATTATTAGACGTGTCTATAGAACAGACGTTTGTTTAACAAGAAATAAATGCATACAAATTTGTCAAAATTACAATCCAAACACACGTCAAATTGCATTTACATCTGTGGGATCTTCTGCTTTCTATCCCTGAAAAGGGGGCGTGGCCTTGCAGTGTTGTCGGGGGTGTAGCCAATTGCTTGGCCCGCTCCGAACGAGAACCGATTATCACTTGTTGACTCCAGGGAAATGAAAAAGAGCTCGGTTGTAACTTTAAGATATCCAGCATCCAGCAGCAAAGCGTGCAGACGACATGGCCGACTCAGTCCGCTGAGCCCTGAAGCCCCGCCCCCGCCCTCGCTGCCGCACAGAGCTCTGTTTGCTTGTTTATTCAAAGTTTATTATTATTGATCATGTGTCCA
>CAKAOI010030746.1:57280-81786 GCA_916701655.1 Sebastiscus albofasciatus | reverse complement strand
GCCTCCAGGCCGGTCCTGACAAACAGAAACACACAGAGAGAGAGAGAGATTTCAGAATTTAAAAAAGAAAGAACAATAACGATCTCTGCATGTGTGTGTTGACCAGATGACATGAACAAAGAGCGAGAGCTTGGTGGGGAATTTTAACATTTTATTGCTTGTTTTTTAAGCCTCACATGGTCAGAGACTCTCTCTCTTACATCTATGATCAGATAATTCCCCTCAAGCCTGATCGCTGCTGGAGCTCTTCTGACCGACGAGGCATGACGAGTTGTTTCAAACTCTCGCCTCATGACCAGGGTGGTCCAGACCCCTCAGCTGGGGAGCTCCACATGCTCTCAAGTACTTTTTCTTGCAAGTCCAAGTCTCTTATGGTTTTAATGAACGTTCTGTCATTTGCTGCATCCGGTCTGCTTCGAACACAGCACAGGAATTCAAAGCATGTACTGTTTCATCACTCCTTTGATTAGCTGTTTGCTATATGCAGGCTATTTGCAATGCAATATGAAAAACACAATAACAACTTTCCTTTAAAGTTAACAACTGTATTTTGCACCTAAAAATGGATTTAAACTAACATTACTCAGGGTAATAGGAAAATATTGCTGACTTTATCAGGCATGCAATAACAACCGTAACTTATTTTTCAGTTAGAGTACAACTGTATTGTATAATTACACCGTGTCTCCAACTAATAACAGTTAATTATCGGCTGTAAATTAACACATCCCTCTAGACTCTTAAACCCAGAGATGCTCACAAGTCATTCTTTGCAAGTCCAAGTCGAGTCTCAAGTCACTGTAGGTGCAACTTAGGTGTGACGTAAGTCCAAGTCCTCATCTCTGTCCTGGTCAAAGATCTCTAACAGGAAAAGGCACCTACTTTTTTACCCTTGAACAATCTGGATCTCATTTATTTATCAACCTTCAGTTTTTCCTTGTTTTATATTTTCACTTTGATTTATTAACATGCAAACAGCAACACTGGATAATAACAGTAACATAACTAAAATACATTAAAACATGAATCAATCATTCATGCAGTCCTGTCGATGGAGTCTTTTGTATTCTGATGTTGCCGTTTTAAGTTCCAGTTTGCATCGTCTCAAGATATGAGTCACTTTTCTTTCCGTTATCCTTATTTAAAGCTAGGGTTGGCAATCTTCAGAAACTAGCAAAAGTACGCTAAATTAAAAAAATGATCCAACCTAAAAACTCAGCCCAGTGTTGCTAACTCTTTTCCAATGAAAGTAGCTGCATTAGTGTGTTTTATATATAATGATGTTGTTATTTATGATCATTTAAACTGTGCAAAGTGTCTTTGAGTTTCATGAAAAGTGCTCTATAAATAAAATGTATTATTATTATCAATAAAACTGACAGCCACTCCCTGGAAATGATCATAACGAACGTAAACAATGAACATGGCTATTGTTAGGACTCACTATCATCATTATATTTGGACCGAATGAAATGATTGAACGGGTTTATTACAGTCCTCCAACAGCCAAAGATTTGGTTCTTGAGGATTTGATTTATTGATAGCTGTCGGGATGTAATGACAATTTCAACTAATATAACAAAAAATGCTTTTAAAGAAGATTACCAACTGTACTGTACTTTATAATAACGTTGTTTTTGAAAAAGTGCCATGTAAATAAAAGGTATTTTTGACTTTTAAGTCATAAAATTTATGACCGACGCATGTGTGGGTGGATATGAGTGATAGACAGAGAGAACATTAGTGAGTAGGAGGAAATATATTGAAAGAAGCAGAGAGGGGAAGTGATATTAGTTAATACTAATGTGTGTGTGAACGAGAGAGAGAGAGGGAGGGATGGTGGAGAGAGGGGGGGAGAAACTGGAGTCGTGCTCGGAGGAAACTGGAGCCATTAAAAAGGAGCAGGTTTTTACTGAGCACATAAATCTGGGTGACGTTTCATCTTGAATCTTGTACACGGTTCTCCTTCCTGCTTGATTTACTTCCCCGCACGCCGCTCGGCCCCCGTCCTAGGGAAAGCAGCGCCCGTCGCCGCTCGCCGTGTTATTTTAGGGCCACTAACTCCCCGGCCGTGGCAGCTCGTTAGTGCGCCATGCTAATCGGGCCGGGGCCCTCGCCATCACTGCACTCATTCATACAGTCACACCAGACCAACAAAATGAGCCGCTACAGGCCATAAAGCCCGGTCACCAGACACACCTGAGTTCTATATTAAGACGCCATTAAGAACGTCAGAAACAGGAAAACAAGCCGGTGCTTAATTTGAGAATTAGCAGTGCAGCTTTGCCCTTTTCTATTAATTTTAGATTTCCCCCTCGATGTGGAATTAGTTGGTCGTGTTCCACAGGAAACAGGCTGCGTTCACTCTGCAGTCACTCCATCGATATAATCCAAAGAAAAGCGTGTTAGCTGTTTCTGATGACTGTTAATGTCGCTCATATCCGATATTAATATAAACTGAGTTTAATGTTTAACAGACGCGTCTGGCACGGCAACAAAAACAAAAGATGTCACACCTGTTTTAATGTTTGCTGCTTCTTGTTTGCAACACTTTTAGTTACAGCTGCCTTCAACTTGTGCAGAGTTGGCTGAGTGACACCCGGTGAGATCATAGCGTGACGGAGAGGTGCCTGTTGGTTCTAAACAACAATGGTGTCTCCTGAAGAGGTTAGCGTAGATGCTGCTTTAGCATCAGAACTGGAGAGTATTTCTTCAATGAAAGAAGAGCAAAGAACGGTTGGTTTGCCTTGAGTTAGTTCTGCTTTCATTAGTTTGATTGACGGATGGTTCATCCAATCACCTGCCAGGTATTCTTTTGAAAGTACCTGCCCTTTTCCAATCAATTTCCAATGACGGCTTCTCAGATGGTTCTGTGGAACAAACCACCTAGAGCAAAAAGGGTAATTCAAGAAATTATGCTATTTCAATCAGGCTGTTCTCATACACCGTTCGTAGCTATACCGATGATGTCATGTGTAATCCATGTAATCGTGAACCAGGAAGTATAAAGAGCTACAAACGCCGCATTGGGAGCAAGCCCCCATGAAGAGCATTTCTGGAGATATTTTAACCCAAACCACGATCTTTTCCTAACCCTAACTAAATATTTTTGTTGAACCTAACAACCTAAACCTAATCAAGTTGTTTCCTGTGAAAACAGAAGTTTATTTTGAAAATCTGCATGCATGTAACAAGTGGAAATTGAAGTGTGATGCTGGACATTCATAGAAAAATGCACAAAAAATGAGGAATAACTTTTCGTAAATTATACAAACCGTCGTATGGGTATACATATTTTTATTATAGGATGATTCATTTTAAACGGAGATAAATTGTCAAGCAACATTTACGTTGCTTCAAGGTAACTGAACATGCAAATGAATTGGATATTTGTATTGCTTCACTGCAGAAACTTTATCGAGGTAAACTGGATAATCTCATAGTTCAGACATTTGTATTCTATTGGTATTATAATCTGGTACTCTGAGCTCACTTTTTGTTCCGTGATATGTTTCCTCTTTTTACGTTTGACCTTTCTGATCCCAGTCAGCGTGTCCGTCATTACAGCAAACACTGTTCAAACGTGCCAAACTGCAGAGTTTCCAAACACGCCAGATATGTTGGCACGATGCAGAGAAATGTGTATGAAGTGATTCATCTGATCTGGTCTGATCTCACAGTGAAGCCAAAAAGTCTTGGCTTTAAATATCTCAATGAATATGCAGATAGAGAGAGAATGTGATGCCGTCAGACTGGACGGAAAAAAAATGTTTCATCTAACTTTTCACCTCCCTAAAAGAAAAATGAATGAAAACAGTATCAAATCCCCCGATGTGTGATTACAAAACAACGTGTACGGAGCGTTTACATTTAAAGCACATGAAATTCAAATCAAAAATGGAGCTCAGTGAGTTCTTTCTCTTACACGCCTTCATTCATTTGTCCATATCAGCCTCAGCTTTTGGCTCCCGTCTGCTGACATATCTTCATGTTTCACACAATTATCCTATCAGTTTTGCAATTGTAATATTTGCTTGTGTACTCATGACATGAAAAAGACTGCTGGGGATCCTACGGGATCTGAATGCTGCATCCGCCAACGACAGACAAAAAACAAAGCAGGAGGGCGGCAGAAAAGTGACGTATAAGACTGTTTCAAGAGGAGCTTTTTCTTGTCTTGTCTTGCAGGTAGCAGAAGGTTAAACTGTTAGAGGGATGGAGAGAAAATGTTGCTAATAGTTTAGCAACCGTAGCCGTATTCATGAGTGGTTAGCAGTAACTAAACTATCTCTGAAATGTTCGCCGATATTGTAAGACTCTTTTTGATAAGTCTGTATTGTCTGACTGTTATCAGGCCATTAAATAGGCGTTGGCGGTTGCTATAACCACCATACATGTGGGTCAGAAGGGGCCTACTGCACCTACTATGTTGTAAAAGTCAAAGTGAAACTTAAAAAGCAACACATCCTAACGCGTAAAACTGCATGAAAAACAAACAAAAAAGCATCTTTAGGCAACAAAACTACAACTTCTTGAGGTTTAGGCAACAAAAACACTTATTTATTTAGGGGAAAACGTTATGTTTTGGCTGAAAATAACTACGTTTCAAAAGTGAAAGTGAAACAAAGACAACTCCACATTGTTGGTTTTCACACGGGAAGCAACTCCTGTTCTCCTGGGTGAAAGCCTTGTGTTTTGTCATTGATTATTATTATCATTATTATTATTATTAAAAATCAGATCTGAGCCCACATGGAAGGAAAAATAAATCTATTCATTTATGTGGCTCAGGATCACATGGTCTAAACTTCCAGCTGTGGTGTGAAATGTAATCTAATAATGTGTCTGAATTAAAAGCTACAGTTACATGTAATGTTCAGCAGACATCCAGCGTAACCTCCAGTACAGTGTGCGACCGATTAAACTCCATAATTAGCATAATTAGCAAAAAGCAGCAGTGTGAAGGTCAGAGGTCAGAGCTGCAGCTCACTAACAATATTCATGAATGCCTGGAGATAAAAAGCAGCTGCAGACACAAGGGAAAGGACGTTTAAGGTGACGGAAGTCTGAAGTCTCTACTTGAATCTGAACAGAACGAATCCCAACATCACAGCCGACTACGTACGTGAGGATAAATTCATTTTCTCTCTCTCCGGGCAAATATCTCACTCTGCGTTATCTTTTCATCTGTAGCTTTTCTGCAATGAAATTCTGATGCCAGTTCATAAATCAAACAGCCTATTGTTTGAAAAACGGAAAAAGATGTCTCAAATATCTGTGTGCCAATAATGCGGACCAGATGGAGGGGGGGGTGCTTTCATGTGTGTGGAGGGGTCTGGTGGTTCGGTACACACACCCCTCTTCTTCCTCCTCCTCCTCTCCACAAACGTTGTATATGATAATTCAGAGATGGAGAGGAAGAGAGACGGATTAATGGAGAAGAGAGACAGACGGAGAGAGGAAGGAGGAAGAGACGAATTAATCGAGAGGAGAGACAGACGGAGAGAAGAGGAAGAGAGACAAATTAATGGAGAGGACAGACAGAAGGAGAGAGGAAGGAGGAAGAAGAAGAGAGACAGATTAATCGAGAGGAGGGACAGACGGAGAGAGGAAGGAGGCGAAGAAGAGGGACGAATTAATGGAGAGGACAGACGGAGAGAGGAAGGAGGAGAGGAAGACAGACGAATTAATCGAGAGGAGAGACAGGCAGAGAGAGGAAGGAGGAAGAGGAAGAGAAGCAGATTACTCGAGAGGAGGGACAGACGGGGAGAAGAAGGAGGAAGAGAGATGAATTAATTGTGAGGAGAGACAGACGGAAAGAGGAACGAGGATAGGAAGAGAGGGAGGAGGAAACTCCAGGACAAGACTAGTAAGGAAGACAAAATCAAACATATTTAAAGACATCATAAGCTGGCTCAAAAGGTGTGTGACGATCAGTAACATGATTTATGATGCCACAGCGTCGACAGCCAATAGGAGCGCTCCCTCCGGCTGACATCAGCACACCGGCAGTGACAACACAGCCGATGCAACAGTGCAACGCCCCGTCTGTCAGTTTGTCTATCTGTCTACATGGTGTGAGACAGGAAGAGGAGGGCTAAGATATATAATATATCTTAAAGAGTCGTATAATGATCGATGCTGCGTGACTTCCTGGTTTCAGCGAATCGTATGGCGTGTAATAAAAAACATGACTCATGACTAAATATGAATTTGCAGGTTAAAAGATGTCTAGACGTCTAGGTTGAAGTGGGCAAAATTAGTTGAAAATGCATGCTTTAGACGGTTACATGTAACTCTTGTTTCAACAGCATTTGAATGGCTGCAGCAGCTCCTAAATATGCAACCTGACCTCACAGGAAGACTCATAAATTGCACGACATTACCTGGACATTCAGCGTGTCATGATAACGCATTTTAACATCCGCAGTTAAGTTAAGGCAACAAAACCACTTAGTTAGAGGAAAATCATCATGGTTGGGCTTCAAATAAGTACGTAAACTAAGTAAAATACATATGGAAAACACGTCACAAATGTTACTAACGTAACCTCAAAATAACTGAACAACACTTTGGGACACAAACATCGGTCTACTGGATGAACATCCTGTGTTTGTTGGACCCATCCACCTCTCCACCCGCCCACCATCAGCAGTCTCTCTCACTTGTTATTCTATGTCACTAGCTCTGAGCGTAGCATATTTACACAAATGTGTTTTCATTGCAGTCAGTACAGACTACATGGCGTACAAATGACACACCATTTAGTGCGACTGGTCTGAAATATGAAATATTATTATACATAAGTTTTATGTAATAGACATCTAAAAAAAACAGGGATAATGGATCAATGTTGCGGACACATTGAATTATTGTCTTTAACCATGAAAGGGTGTGTATGTCAGTACTAATTCAACACAACTTGCTCATCATGTGAAAAAAGTTGGCTAATAATTTACAGTAAAGGTTGAAGGTGGATGCAATGAAATGCAATGCAAATGCAATGGTCTGTAGCGACATCGTATGCCAGAGTTGACCTGCACATCGTCGAAAATGTGACTACAAGTTGGTGCAACAGAAGCTACAGAGAAACAAGAGCTGTGATAGGTCAGCGTGGGCTGTTGATAGTAAAACAACATCAACAAAGTTAACTGCAAACCCTTTTCTGGCTACGATCATCACGTTATACCACACTAAATGTAAAAAACACCACGACTTTGGGGGGTATAATTAGAGCATGATGTCGGCTTATGATGTAGAACACCTCTGTCTGGTGATGTGGTGGTAAAAGTGACCATTTTCTACATTTTGATGCAGGAACAGTGTTTTCAGTATCATGAGATTTCCTGCAGATTCCATGAGCTGAATGAGACGATGATAGAAATACAGAGAAAGGTCAGATCTGTCTGTGCTGCAGCTGGTTTTAAATGGAGCAGCATATGGTGCTATCATCAGACCATTAATTCCATATTAAAGGTCACACAGATTTGTGTGGAGCAGTGTATAAAACACTGTAATAGTTGGTAAACATGATGTTGTTATGATGACGAACCTGTTTCTGCCAGAGTCCCTGAATCCTTTGGCGAACGGGTTGCGGTCGATCTTTAGTCTGGTGATCTGCAGATGACAAGAACATGGAGAGGAGATCTTAAAGTGATTATTGGAGCTTAAAATGCCTTTCCCAAAAACACTTCAATGTGACAACATCTCTGTGCTATTCCATAACAAATTGTGGGTCATTCTTTGTTTCTGTTCATTTTTTCTCTAAACGATCTAGAAGAGGTTCCTACTTTGCCATGTAGTATTGGCAATTAGCTCCATAATCCAAATTTAAAGTAGAAATTAAAGTAGAAATGGTTACATTTTGGTCAATTTGAGAAGCAGCACCTGAGAGGACATGTTCTAGAGAGATAATGCAGTTATAATAAAACTTTGATGAGACTGAGGCTCTGTATTTATCTGACTTTGGCTTATAGAAGTGTTTGTAAAAGTGCTCCCAAATGTCATATATATACACATGCATTAATTCCTGAGATTGCAAGATTTGCAGATTTGTGTGGCGACTGAAAACTAATAGGAGAGCTGCGTACCTGTTGGTTCTGGTAGGCAGTGACGGTGGTGAAGACGGTCTCAGGGAAGCTGAAGGTCTTGACTCCCTCCCCGCTGGGCACCGCCTTGTTTTGAGACAGTTCGCTGCTGAAGTCCTTTCTGATGACGTGAACGCGAGGCTGATACTTGTGCATGGAGTGGAGGATGATCTGGAAACGTGAAAGGGAAGAAGATCTTTGTGAGAATAAGCACAAAATAATGACGGACACCAGATTGAGAACGTATCTTTTATCCCTTTTGCAGGCAAAATCAAACATCACATTCTCAACTTTTATGAATCTGAAACCAGAGAAAACATATAAAATGCTAATATTTATTTAATGACACAGTGACAAGACATGTGAAACAGATGTCAAACTTGTGTTGGATCAGGTTCCAGTGAGGATCCAGCGTGTTGTTGTGAAGGATTAGGGGTTAGGAAGTGACTTTGGTGTCTGAAGGCCCTCATAAATTTAGTGATGTCTCAAAAATCTGTATGTGCGTACATGACGTGAGCCTCGAAACTTTCCAAAACAAAAAACCCTCAAGCCCTCAATTTTCCTCTCCGCCAACACACAATACATGTAAGTCCTTTGCAACATCAATTAGCGTCTCCATCAGGGCCACGTGACACGAAGCGGAAACCGAGTTCACACCGCGATGACGCTCGCCGGAGGGCCGAGGATTATTTCACAGCGGAGCGGAGGCGTCAGACGGTGTCGGCCCCAGCCTCGCCTCGGGGCCTCGGTCTGCTCTTGATTAATCTGAGAGTGAGAAAACCGACCCAGAGCCAAACTCCCCCCTCAACTCTGCTGCAACAGGCAGAGGGGGTCATTTCTGAGGGAGGGAACAGCTCCGAGTATCAGAAACACACTAATGATGACTGGGCTGCTGCAGAGATACACACAGATGCATCATAATAATAAATAAAATAACATGTTTTATCTCCATTTCCAGACATCACCTGTCCATCAAACTGCGTGGGCTCTGATGTCTCTGGTGTCTCTGATGTCTCTGGTTGTGCAAAATTGTGTTTTCCCGAATAAATAGAAGTCGCCAGGCTGCAGCTTTACAAGAAAAGGAAGAAAAACTTTTAAAAGTTGTGGGTTGTTTTGTTTTCCTGCGGCGGTTCTTTAAACTGGTAAAACAGCATTTTAAATATGGAAACTACAGAATTTAAGTGACTCAGAAGTGAAAATTTGGGATTTTTTCTGTGTTTTTATGTCCTTTCCACCGTGATCATTTTATTGTGCAAGTGAGGGGATGCACCATTTTATTTTTTATTTTTATTTTTTGAATGTTTTCTTTCATTTTAATATAACACAAATACAGTATACCGTATATACAATCTTTGACGAGGGCAGTAACCCAAGAAATAAATTAAAAACATATTTTAATAACCACAACTTGGGAGAAAGAAAAAATATAATGATATTAATAATAATAATCATAATAATAAATATTAATGCATAAAAACGAAAACTAAGGAACTAAAGTATCAAAAGTAAAGGTTTGTGATTTTTTTTGTCTCTTTATGTCCTTTCCACCGTGATAATTTTAATGTGCAAGTGAGGGGATGCACGATTATATTTTATTTATTTATCTTAATTTCAACATAACACAAATATATATATATATATAATATATATATATAATATATATAATAATTTTATTTTATTTTATTTATTTATTTATTTATATTTTTTAAACATATTTCAATAACCACAAGTTGGGAGAAAGAATACAAAAAATAAAAATAAAATAAATTAAACTAAGCTAAAATAAAAAAAATAAAATAAAATAAAATAAAATAAAATAAAATAAAATAATAATAATAATTGCCTATTCAGCCATTGTAGCCGCTCTTTGTCTATTTATTTAAATATTTTGCTGCTACAAGAGGAAAAGTACTACACCTCACTTCCTGTGTATCAGATGCTACCAGACAACGAGCGTTAAACCAGCGAATAGAAAAGCTTTCATGACGTGGATGCAGGTTGAATCACAATCACGTTTTAACAATAGAGATTTTGAAATCGACACAGAAACCCACGCGGCCCAGAGGAGTCCTGCTTCTCGTCCCCAGTCGGCCGGAGGTGATGTCAAGTCAAAGCTGGAAAACAAACTGGGAACAAACGCCGGCGAGGGCAGCCAGAGGACGTCGGCTGACAGTTGTTCACGCTCAGATACAATCAGGCTAAATAAGTGATGTTTTCATTAAATGACGTTCCTTTGAAAAATCATCTGGACATTCACAGCCCGAGAGACACCGACGCGTCCGCCGCGTTAACAGATGTGTCTCCAGAAAGTCAAATCAAATCACATTTTGTTTATAAAGCAGATTTTTACACGACGGTGTGGCCTAAGTGGATTTTCAAACATGGTTAAAAACACTTTCAGGCATCAAAGCAATAAATAAATGAGTGTTTAGGTCACCAGTGCTGACTGTTTATATGATCAGAGCTACAACACGCTGCTGTCATGTGAAAAACTAGAAGGAAAACAGACAAAGGTTCAAACAGACTCTGCAGAAAATCCTTCATTGATACATCACAATGCAGCGGATCATTAACAACAAAGCAGCTATGAAACAAAAGGAGAAATGTTTTGGCCGGTCCGGCTCGCTTCATGCGTTTTATTAGTTTTTCCCACAGACCGGCGGCGAGGACAGACAGGAAGTAGACGACAGGCCGGAGTGACGGCGTGAGGCGGATCTGAAGCCCCCGAGGCTAACGAGTCCAGACGGCCAACGAGGCGTCCCAAACAAAAGACTTTTACAGAACGAAGACCCTCTGTCTCAAACGACATCAAGCTGCTCGATTGTTATTCAGTTGATCACAAATGTTTGGTTAAAGCAGCTGCTTTTTGACTTTTCTCTTTAAATCAGGATCCATTAATCGATCATTAAATGAATCGACAACTATTTTGATAATTGATTAATCGCTTTGACTAATTTTTAAAGGAAAAACAAGTCATATTTCTCTGATTCCAGCTTCTTAAATGTGAATATTTTCTGGTTTCTTTCCTCCTCTATGACAGAAAAATGAATATCTTTGAGTTGTGGACAAAAAAAGACTTTTGAGGACGTCATTTTTCAACATTTTATGACATTTTATAGACCAAACAACTAATCGATTAATCGAGAAAATAATCAACAGATTAATCTACAATGGAAATGACCGTTATTAGAAGCCCTAAACTCCATAATACTCCATTATAAGAAATATCCTGAACTTTATTTACGTTTTATTCAAGTGCAGAACTATTATCACTATCAACTATTTAACTTTTTTATTTTCATATACATTCTGGCTGTTTAATCAATATGTGGAAGAGGGACAGGACAATATAGGATTTTATCGTGGATTGCGATAAAAAACATATTAAGTGGATCGTGTTATATTATATTATAGTATTCTTTTTTTATTTATGCATTTATACATTTATGATTACCATATTAAAAATTACTTAATTGTTTATTTTTCACAAAAAAATGTGTGTCCTGTCTGTGATGCAATGAAAATATTTGTTTCTTAATAAAATGTAAGGTCAAAATATTCCAGTATGTTTTGCAATATGAATATTGGGATAATATTTTGAATTATAATTATTTTGGACGGGATAATAATGATTAACGTATCGTCTAATTAGTAGTAAAAATATCTCATAACACAAGTAACTACGTAAGTAGTGAGTATATAGGGACTTCTTTTCAGACAATACATCTTGAAAATCTTGTTAAAGCTCCATATGGCACATGAAATATGACTCAAAATGAGTTTTCCCAGCTCATTTCAAGATCTCTTTTTATCTGGAAAGACCTAAATATTACATCCTATTTCAAGAAATCTTACCAAATGGATTTTCACATGTTGCATTCGTAGATTTTGTTTTACTTATTACAAGTAAAAACAAAAAAATTCATTGTTTTTTTACTCATTAAATAATTGAAGGGCCTTTTTCCAGTTGCATTTGAGAACTATTCTATATATACTATAGGATGTTTTATTTCTAACTTTACATTTGATGGTTGCTTATCTAGTCATGCACATTTAATGTTAATAGAAAAAATACTATACTTATTTTTAGGGTCTCTAAGTGCAAGCACAACCTTCTCTGTTTTTTTTGCACCAGAAGAGAGAGCAAAGACTCTATTGTTTGCTCGCAGACTAAATGTAGAATGACAAGCGTTTTATGTTGAACAAACGCAGTTAAACCTCATCACCGTATTAAAAACTAGCGGCGGCCCTGTTTACCAGTCTGGATGCTCCGTCTCAGACATTATAAATATTGTTTTCTCTGCTTCTGTTGTGCCGCCGTGACGTCTGATGATTCACGACATGTACGCTGTCTGTTTCTGATGAGGCAGACATTTCACGACACCGCAAGATCGGAGAGGATGAGCGAGGAGCGGTGAGGTTTCCCCCCACACAGGAAGCGCCGAAATTAATTTCCTTTGGCCTCTAAACGCCCTCCAGGGAAGACAAAAGGCCTTAAAGTGAGCAGCAGGAGAGGAAAGACGACCTCCCCTCACCCACTAACAATCCATATGTTATTACATTTGTCACCGCCGAGCTGATGGGATCATCTGCAAAGCTGTGACACAGCAGGAACCTGCCAGACGACTACACTCAACTGCACACCGCCATTTTGTCCAACGCAACTGGAAACATCACCACGCCGCTTTTCTAATCATCTGGCATCGCCGCTCTAACAGCGAGCCCTGAGAGGAAATTGATTTGTAGCAGCTCTTCATGCAGCTATCAAAGCCTCTAAACTAGCTGGACAGTCCTGACGGGAGGCATCGAGCCATCCTCCTCTTCTGTTACGGCGATCAGAAACGAGCTGCTGGGTTTGATATTAATTCAGTCCGCTTTAATTTCCACAAAAGACTGAATGAAACTGAGTAACTTTACATATTTTGCAGAAGGGATCAGATGAAGGGGAGTTTTTGAGTTATGAGGTTTAATTTCGTTTCATTTTTCAGATTTTTATGGTCTTTAAATTACAAGTTTAGTGTTATTTTTATGTAACGGCCATTTGAGACGAAATATTTAGTGACACTTAAGTGCAGCACAATGTGTTCTCATTATCGACGCCGCATTACCTCATCGTTTAAATCCAGTAAGACCTACATGGAGACTCAGAGCTGAAATGTGTTTTGCTGTTGTCTTTAAAGCCGCATTAATCAACTTCTGGTCGCTAGGGGGCAGAAAAACATCAAAACAAGCAGACAGATACGCAGACGGCCACCGTGTCTTTGGGCTTTAAAGGTTGTTAACGTGTGAGCAAACAACTGCCTACTTACACAACAATCTCAACTACCGATGCTTGGTCAGCAGCCCCACGCTTACTCTAGGTACCCCAATTTAGTTTTTAGGTTTACTTAAGCAACAAAACTACTTTATTAGGTTTTGGAAAAGGTTAAAATAACAATGCTTGTTACATAACTTATGTACCCGGCGTTAGTTAAGTACTCAAGTTACGCAGCAAAACTATGTTAAAATAAGTCAACCCGCTCTTACGGGAAGGCGTATAAATATATTGACATTATGACATTCCACGTGTCACGAGGACGCATTTTAGGCTTTTCGCGTGTCATCTGACTTTTACTAGATTCGTCAGATACATTCAGGTACATCCATGAAATTTTACCTCTGCATTTAAGAGGGGTAAAGCGCCCAGGGAGCAACTTGGGGTTCAGTGTCTCGTTCAAGTACACTTCAACATGCAGACTGTAGGAATCTGGGGTTTGAACCGCCAACCTTTCGGTTAAAGGACGACCGCTCTACAGCCGCCCCGACGGTACTGTCTGCAGTTAGTTTTAGGCAACAAAACCACTTAGTTAGATTTAGAAGAAACGTCATGGTTGGGCTTAAAATAAGTACGTAAATTAAGTAAAATATGTTCCGGAAAAAACGTAACATAAGTACGGAAAAAACGTAACGTAACTTGCAAAACAAAACACCGGTCTCCTGGTTGAAGGTCCTGTGTTTGTTGGACCCATCCACCTCCCCTCCCGGCCAACATAAGCGGTCTTTCTGGCTTTTTATTCTACGTCACTAGCTCTGAGCGTAGCATATTAACGCAGATATATCTACATGGGATTCAGTACAGACTATATGGCATACAAATGATAAACGAAAAGCAAGAAAGGCGTTCTTATTGTACACAACATTCCTTGTGCTTTATTGTTGCATTCATGCGCCTTTTCCTGCGGTGAACAAGTCAACGCTGACTTGCTTTCACACTGGACACAAACAGCGGCCTCCTGGACAAAAGTCCATCCAACCTCCCCTCCCGCCGGTCCTACACGTACTTTCTCGCTTTTTATACTCAACCAGTTGCTCTGACTGTCTGATAATGATGCGGATGGGTTTATATTGGAGTTAATTGAAAGCCTGGCCACTGACCAAGCATCGGTATTTGACGACGTGGGAAAGAGAACGGGTTGACTTACACATCCAGCACACTTAAGCAACTTTAGTGACCATATGGAGTTGTTTCTTCCTGCCTAATGAATTCAAGTCATTTTCTTTTTCACTCCAACATGATCTCCAGCAGCTCCTGACAATAATAACTTGGTCTTCCGCTTGCTAACGCTAAAACGCTAGACACTTATTGTAGAGTTTTGTTATTTGTTATAAACCTGATTTTAATATTTAGCTGAGTATTTTCTTAGCTTTCACTGTAGGTTGAAACATAAGGGGCCAATCAGAGTTAACAATCAAAAGCTAATACAGTTTTCTTCCACCTTCTATTGCCCCTTTTTCCCATGAAACCCATTTCTAACTATGGAGAAGTATAAAGTGCAAATAAGGGACTCACTTTAGCTCGCTGCCCACTTGCTGATTATACATGAAGACGGCCGTAAATCAAACAAATTGTGGTCTAACTCTTTGCATTACAGTTAAATATTTCACCTATGAAAGCCACATTACACATTCAGAGCAGCCAAGAACCAATAAGAGACTTACTTTAGCTCACCACCTCTGTTACTGACTGGCTGCAGGTGAGGCCGTAAATCAGGCCGACTGTGGTCAGACTTAAATTTTAGCTCGGTGGTGGTGTGGCTGCTGGAGCGAACTACAAATCAAATCCAATCATTAAGTGCCTTTAACGAAACCATTTCATTACTAAACGCTCCGCAGAGCCACGAAGGAAATGAACATTATATATTAAAACAAGGGCACAGGTTCAAATCCCAGACCTCTAATATCTCTCCACGCTAATCCTCAAACCTAATAATATTCAGTCGGGGTGGACCATCTTCAAAAAGAAAAGTGTGGGAGAGCGGACCGTCATGTATCGCAGAAAATCACTCTCATGGCTCCGTGACTCATGAAAGCATGAAGTCCGTGAAGCACCGTGTCAACTTTCCTTTCAAGCAAACGCGTCAAAAACATCTCCCAGTTCCAACGGTGCGTTCATGTCTGCAGCACCGTGGAGGGACATGAAGTATAAAAGCACAAAAATGAAGCTAATAAATCACAGCGAGGACATTTAAAACCCAGAAAGTTTCAGCTGAAATAGCGATCATCTTTGTTACAGGATCCAACGCGTAGTTCCTTATAAAATACGGATCTGATTCATCTGTCGGTTCATGATGCAACTGTTAATTTAAGTGATTTATGAGCTGCATAAAACCCCCAAAATCACCATTAAAACATTCCCTTTGCCTTGTGTTGCCTTCAGGTCATGTAGGAAATATCCAACCCCGTCGCATCTGCGTAAATCTGTTATGCTCCGAGTTAGAGACGTAGAATAAAAAGTTAGAGGGACTGCTTACGGCGGGAGGTGGATGGGTCCAACAAACACAGGACGTTAGACCAGGAGGCCGGTGTTCGTGTCCCAAAGTGTTGTTAAGTTATTTTGAAGTTACTTTAGTGACGTTTGTGACTTGTTTTCTGGAGTTATATTACGCTGTTTCCGTACGTATTTAACTTATGCCGGGTACATACTACACGGGAATCATAAACCCCGATTTTTTGATGGTTCTAAAGATGATCTTTCCAGATATTCCTGTGGTGTGAGGTATGTTAAGAGTGTCATGGGAAGTCTCATATTTCTCATTATGCAACATATACTCTTACATTCGTTCGTAAGATATCTTACAAAAAGTCAGTCCTCATTTCTTTGTGTGTTTTCCTACGAATGTCCAGCAACACGTGTCAATTTCTGCTCATTACCGGCATGCAGTTTCTTTCAAAATGAACTTCCGTCTTCACAGGAAGCAACTTGGTTAGGTTTAGGCAACAAAACTACTTAGTTGGGTTCAGGAAAAGATCGTGGTTTGGGTTAAAGTAACTATGGAAGTGGCGTAATTTAAGTACGGAAGTTCCGTGACAAATAAATCAACGTTGACTTCTGGTTTTACCCGAGACATGAACAGCGGCCTCCTGAGTGAACGTTTTTTCACCCACTGACCCACCCCGACCTCCGTCGCTCATTATACTTCTTGGCTCACAATTTTGTGGATTACATATTTATTTTGTGGATATACACAAATTACAGAGCGTTACTTTTCGTAGGTATAGCTACGAAGAGCCTGCTCATTAATATAGAGGTCTCTTAGGATGCTCTAAATATCTAAATATGGTCTTGAGTCATGTACAAACACAGCAATGTGTCCTATAACAAATCCTTCATGTGTGCAGCGTTCAGTAGTGCAGGTAAAGAGAAGAAGAAGAGGTCTCTTACGTGTCCCTGGTCGTCCAGCTCGTTGTTGGTGAGTTTGAGCTTGTCGAAGCTGACCACCTGCCTCATCCAGGTGTCTCCCGAGGCCAGAGAGTCCGGGTGGATGTAGGCCCGTGGAGGCACCGGGGAGTCGGCGTTTCCCGCCACCATCCACTTGGAGCTGTGGTACACGTACCTGGAGGACAAGACGGGGAAACGAGAAGTTATTGATTGAAAAGATGCACTTTTTTAAACTGAAAATGTGACCATAAATTAATAATTAATTGTGCTTTATATTGAACAGGAAGTGAAGATCAATAATGTGGTTCTTAAAAAATGACTCAAACCGATTAATCAATTAGTGATTCATTTAATAGTTGACAACCGATCGATTAATCGTTGCATCTCTACATATGTCTCTCAGATTTCTGATGCTAACCGTGTTTTTAATCCACATAAGTGTGGTGTAATCTGCAGGACTAATATTCCTTCATCACTTCCCTGTTATGAAAACTCATTTGGATCTGTGAGGTTGCTTCAGGGTTGAGCGATTTATTACAAAGACTGTTTGGAACGCCGCAGATTTTTTCTTTCACTCCCGCTGGCAAAACAAACTCCAAACACTCGGCCACGTTGCCACAACACCGGCTTTAAGGACTCATCTGTTGTTTCTTCATTGTGCTTGAAATTTCTACAAAGGAGCAACATAAAATCATCAACCAGCTGCAAGTCAGTCACACTCGCTCCGCCGCATAGCTTCAATCAAGCACAGCCATAATATTTGATGATGTTGTGTGAGAGTTCGGGGCGTCGACTCGCGGGAGTCCCACCCGTTAAACAGCAGGGACGCACAAGAAAGAAAGAAAGTGACTTTCACTCTACTTCTTAAAAACAAGAAAGGAAAGGAGAGGAAAAGAAAAGAAAATAGAAGAGAGGAGGAAAGGAAAGGAAAGGAAAGAAAAGAAGAAAGGTAGAAAGGAAAGGAAAGGAAAGGAAAGGAAAAGAAAGGAAAGGAAAGGAAAGGAAAGGAAAAGAAAGGAAAGGAAAGGAAAGGAAAGGGGAGGAAAGGAAAGGAGAGCAAAGGAAAGGAGAGGAAAGAAAGGAAAGGAAAGGAAAGGGAAGGGAAAGAAAAGAAAAGAAAAGAAAGGAGAGGAGAAGAAAGGAAAAGAGACGAAAGGAAAGGAAAAGAGACGAAAGGAAAGGAAAAGAGACGAAAGGAAAGGAAAAGGAAAGTAAAATAAATTAAAAAAAGGAAAGGAAAAGAAAGGAAAGGAAATGAGAGGGGAAAAGGAAGGAACAAAGAAGAAAAGAAAGAGAGAAAAAGTGCAGCAAGATAAAGAAAGTCATCAAGAGATGAATGAGTGAGATACAGTCGATGAACAGAAAGATAAAAGAGAGGTGGAGGTGGAGAAGGAAGAGGACGGGGAGGAACAGAGAGCGGTAGAGCGAGGTTGAGAATAAGTGGAGGAGAGCGAGTGTGAAGAACAGCTGTTTGAGTTTAGTTCTGGCCCTGAGCTCCGTCCAACTCATCACTCACTCCTGAAACACGGACAGAAACTCTCATTTGGTCCTTTTGTTATCGACTCCGAGGGGCTCCGTCACACACACACGTTATATTTATATATATATATATATAAACACAGTATATATAAATACATAAACACAAACAAAACATACATACTCATCCTTCACTCTACCACAAAACATATGGCTCACACACACATATATATTTAAAAAGCATCGGGGGCGTTTCTATGTGACGTTTGCAAACACACCCTCTGGTCTCCTTATTGGAGGTAAAGTTAGTGACTGTGAAATGATCTTTTTTTGCATTTTAAGAAATTATACAGTAACAGAGCATTTGACAAAATAGAATAAAATAAAAATTAGGGGGCTTCCAATCGATTAAAATATTTAATCGCAATTAATCGCATGATTGTCCATAGTTAATCGTGATTAATCATACATTTTTTGTCTGTTAAAAATGTACCTTAAAGGGAGATTTGTCAAGTATTTAATCCTCTTATCAACATCGGAGTGGACAAATATGCTGCTTTATGTAAATGTATGTATATATTTATTATTGTAAATCAATTAATAACACAAAACAATGACAGATATTGATCCAGAAACCCTCACAGGTACTGCATTTAGCATAAAACAATATGCTCACATCATAACATGGCAAACTGCAGCCCAACAGGCAACAACAGCTGTCAGTGTGTCAGTGTGCTGACTTGACTATGACTTGCTCCAAACTGCATGTGATTATCATAAAGTGGGCATGTCTGTAAAGGGGAGATTCGTGGGTACCCAGAGAACCCCTTTACATTCACACATCTGGAGGTCAGAGGTCAAGGGACCCCTTTGAAAATGGCCATGCCAGTTTTTCCCTCGCCAATATTTAACGTAAGTTTGGAGCGTTATTTAACCTCCTTCACGACAAGCTAAAACTTAAAACTGAGCCAGTTACAATCTAAAAAGTGTTAAAGAAATTAGTGGCGTTAAAACAAATGTGCGTTATTATAATGTTAACTTTGACAGCCCTAATAGAAATAAGACAAAATAAAACAATAAAGGAAAAGCTTGGTTCGTCATATACTGTCACTAAAGGGCGCATCTGTTCAGCATTTCCCGATGCCGAGGGGCGCCGCCCAATCAGCGGTATTTGACGAGTTGGGAGTGAGACCGGATTACGTTTATTTCTCTTAACTGTACGTTAAGGTCACTCGCCATCATTCGTAATTATTTTAACCGCCTGCCTCGCAGTCCGCCATTGGACCGTCTGAAAAGACGCAATGCCTTTCTGGGGTGGTTGTCCAGTAAACTCAGAATTCTCGCATTTCTCGCATATTCAAAATCCACAAACTACACAGTTGGAACACACAACATACTACATTTTTGCATCTATTATAATGCAACACATTGCATTGTGGGACTTGATGTTTTCATCCAGGACTCATCCACTTATTGACCTCTTTATTCATATTTGTGTCGTCTTTATGTGCTTGGTTGCTCTGGAAACGAGAAGCAGCAAAACGACCAGCTTGACCAGCTACATTGTCGCTCGCCGTTGAAGTGTGACTCAAGCGCTCGTTGACATAGTTATGTTGTTAAATAGAACAGGGAACTAGCTAAGGGCATATTTTTAGATGGAACGGATCTGGATGAAACAAAAACATGTGATTGGTTGACGTTTCACCGCGTCATTGGAGCGCTGAAAAAGTGTCGGGCGTCAGTTTGTAGCTCAATGTCGCCAACATCCATTGAAAATGACTTGTAGCCTGATGCTATGTCGCTCGTAGTGTGATCACAGTTTTAAGGAGAAATATTCACTATAGATCCTCCTGAAGAGGTTCTGAATGTTGGACTAGTTAGAAAACCAATTGACTGATTTAATCAGAGGTTTCCTTCAGACTTTGGACACCGGGAACATCTGCAAAGGATCTCTGTTTAACAACGTAATGTCTAATGAACTCTACAACCACAGTATTTTCTAGTTTGTTATATAATATACAATGTGGTCATCACAGGAATCCACTTTTCACCAGACAGACCTCCACGACTGAAGTCTTAAGATGTCTTATTGTTTTGTTATTTGTGCAAATAAAAACTCAACGTTGAGCGTCTGCATTCCTCTACATGTTAGTAAGAGACGTCTTATTCCTTAAAGTCCAACTTCCTGTCGCTCTTTTATTTGTGGAGGCTGTTGCTGCTCATGCTTTAGACTTTATTTCAAAACAACCTGGAAATGAGAAACACACACTTCCTGTCTGTCAGGAAGAAGCGACCACACGGCAAGTGTTAAGTTAGAGGAACTGGCGAGTTACGTCAAGTCAAGTCCGTTTTATCCGTCCTCAAAGGGGGGGTTTACAATCCGTACTTAAACCTTTGATTCAGAAAAGGAAAAGAAGTGCTGCTGCTAAAGTTCAAATATAAAGATGTAAAATAGTGTCTTTGAAATGTGAGGCAATGAACTACAACATCTTAACTAGCTGTTTGTTTTTACTTTATCTAATACCAAGCACACACAGCTCTGACTTTTGACCTTAAAACACACTCACACACACACACACACACACACACACACACACACACACACACACACACACACACACACACACACACACACACACACACACACACACATGCGTATACACCCACAAAGGGTGCCAGGCGTTTCTGTAATTTCCTGTTTGGAGCGCTGTTTAGGGTTACGCTCGGCGTCGCAGGGAAAGTGTTAAAGAACGAGGAAACTTTAGCCCCCAAACAGGACTGGAAATCTGATTAGTCCCCCACCACCCCCCGCTTTCATCTTTCATAAATCTGCCATCTGGCAACGGCACCATCAATAAAGACTGGACTTTATGTGACACTCTTACTGGACAGATGGGGGGGTGACGGGAGGAAGAGGAGGAGGAAGAGGAGGAGGAGGAGGAGGGTCCTTTCCCTTCTCAACCAACACCAAAACCACACAGCTGACAAAACCAAACGGCAACGCAACTCCAATTCCCTCTTTCTTTCTTTCCCTGAGATAAACACACACACACACACACACACACACACACACACACACACACACAAAGCAAAAACAGGTTGTCTGTGTGTGTGTGTGAGTGTGTGTGTGTGCGCTCATCACACATATTACACGCTAACGCAGACAGGCATGCACATAAAAACACACACATTTACACAGTTGCCAAACCCAGGCTGTATATTGGGTTACTGTACTGACAGAGTAAATATTGCTATTGAATTACCAGTCGGGGCCGGCTGGTGTGTGTGTTCTGGGTTTGTAAGAGAAGACCAACAGATTTCTGTGTGTGTGTGTGTGTGTGTGTGTGTGTGTGTGTTTGGATTCTTATGGGGACCAAATGTCCTCACACACAAAGATTTTGCCGGTCAGACGGTTTCAGACTAGGATTAGTGTTTACAGGATTAAGGTTAGAATAAGGTTCAAATTGGTTTAGAGCAGGGGTCAGCAACCTGCAGCTCCGGAGCCACATGCATCTCTTTATCTCCTCTCCAGTGGCTCCCCGTGGATTTTTAAAAAAATTAGTGGAAATGAATAACTGTTTTTTTTGTTTACATTTTCAATTTCATTTATCATTGTTGTAGGTCTACAGAACAACGGTACGACGGAGTATTAGGGCCACATTGAGGAACACAAATAAATCGGAGATTTCGAGAATAAAGTCATAATATATATAAAGTAATATAATATAATATTATAAAGTAGTAATTTTACGTGTTATTTTCTTGCTTTATTCTCGTAATATTACGACTTTTTTTCTCGTAAAGTTCTGACTTTATTACCTCCTAAAGAGGTTATGTTTTCACAGGCGTTGGTGTGTTGGTTTGTCCGTTAGCCAGATTACTCCAAAAGTCCGTGATGGATTTGAATGAATTTTTTTTTGGAGGGGTGGGGTTTGGCACAATGAACAATATATTAGATTTTGGTGGCGATCTGGATCATGATCCGGATTCAGGAATGTTTTTAAGGATTCCGATCAGCCTGAATATTAAGACCTCAGGGTATAACACATGCGCAGTGTAGCTGATGACGCGTTGATGACGCGTGACCCAGCCTCTTTCCTTCAGAGAGAGAGACAGAGAGAGAGCGGGGGGAAACAACTGGTAAATCAGCGTTTTTTCACATTAAACTCTGTGAAATTACAGTTGAGTTCGACCAAAGCTCACTTGGTAATTGTTGGAAAGAGTAACGACGACTGTTTAGGTGAGTTTCATTTTGTTTCTGTCCAGTTTGAATGAAGTGTTTTACGCTGCTCCGCTACGTACAGCTGATCTCAACATAAACAAAAACACACGTGGATGATGGCGCAAGCTGCACGGAGAGGGGGGGGCAATCGTATTCGGGCACCTTCGCGGAGGTCTGCGCTCTCAGAGTGTCATTCTAGTTTATGTATGTATTTTATTTAGTTTACGTACTTATCCATGATGTTTTTCCTAAACCTAACTAAGTGGTTTTATTGCCTCAACCTTACTGTGAATGTTACTGTAGTTTTGTTCCGTGGCGTACAAATAACGTAATGTCATGTCATTTATACGGTTAGGTTAGGTTAGAAATAGGTGTTTGGGGAATGACTGCATTGTCCTCACATGTATAGAAACATTATCTCTTTAGGATGTGCTTCTTATTGTGTGTGCATCTTCTTCTATTTCTGGACTTATAAGGACCAAATGTCCTCACAAAGGTAGATAAAAACGTTCAATGTGACGTCATTTTTCCAGTCCTCACTTCTACATGAAGTTTAGAACTTGAGTTCATTAGATTAATGTTAGAGGTACATAACTTTACATGCCAACATAAATGCTTGGGGTGCGTGGGTACCTGGATGTGTGTATGTGTGTGTGTGTGTGTGTGTGTTGAACGACAACCCGCTCTGACACACAGCTGAAGGAATGAGGTATGTTTGAATGTTTGAGGAGCCAGTCGGCCCCCACGTTCAGCTCGGAGCAAACCGAACGACTGTCCACATAAAAGCGCCGTAATATATGGAGATTTAATGAGCGCGGTACCAATGAGACGTTCCTAAAGAGGGGCAGCGAGCCCAAGTAAAGCTCGTCCATTCCAATAAAGACCGTATTTCCAGACCCCAACCCCCCCCGCCCAGGCCTGTGAGACACACCAGTGACAGCTCCCGGCTCAGTTTGCAAAGGACTGCGGTAAATTCCCTGGCCAGGAAGAAAATCCTATTTGATTTAACAAGATCTTCTGGCCTCTGAACGTCCTCCATGATGTCTTGGTTCGCTGGTGGGAGAGCGGGGAGAGGCGGCAGGGCAGAACGCCGGCTACGCTCCGCTGGAAAACTTTACATTAATAAACAACGATGTGAAATGAAGGTGGCTCAAACTCAAACGCACAGAAGTCAGTTTTTTGTTTTTGTCAGAACTAAATGTGACTTGACGTGAGGGGGAAGAGCTCTTTCTCTGTTTCCCTCTGAGATGACAGGGTTGTGTTTTGCTCAGAGAGAGTGGATGTATATCTGCGGTGTGCTCGGCCTTTAATCACATATTCACCCTCACACAGCGATGCATGAAAACAGAACTAACTCCCTGTGAACATGTTTAAAGTCATTGAACTTTCTGATTTGAAATGTGCTCACCAGCTGCAAAGAAACACTGCTGGTACACTTGATGTACGACTGAGAACACACAACACAACTGGACCTGTTACACAACGGTGTCTAAAGACGTGTCTCTATGTAAAGGTGAATTATTGTCAGGGTTTCTAGGACGTGGATGTTTTTTTGATATAGTCTTAAAGCTCAGGTGTGACTGAGCTTCATTGCAGGTTTCAATTCTGTATTTTGTAATTTTGATGAGACGAAACTGGTCTGCATTTGCATGAAATAAAGTATCTTACATTTGAGTTTAATCAAATGTAAGATACTAATATCTTATTGGCTTTTTCCTCTGTGCCATCAAGCTCCATTGTCGTCCAAACACACCGCCCTGGTGTCTTAGAGCACCAAATATGTATTATTCTGCCACCAAAAATAGTCCCCTACAAATGAAAAGTTTATTCCTGTTTGAGTTACGTTACGTAAATTATTGAGCTTATTAAAAATAAACAAATGTATATTTGTGAGCCGCTTTTAAAGATCTACATTCTCAGTAGGAACGACTTAAGACAGGCTGAGGGAACTCTGAACATATACGGACTAAACTCTTGATCGTACTCCAGTACAGCCGCAGACTTGCATGTGCACACGCTCCTA
>CAKAOI010030746.1:16783-57260 GCA_916701655.1 Sebastiscus albofasciatus | reverse complement strand
ACTGCGGTAAATTCCCCGGCCAGGAAGAAAATCCTATTTGATTTAACAAGATCTTCTGGCCTCTGAACGTCCTCCATGATGTCTTGGTTCGCTGGTGGGAGAGCGGGGAGAGGCGGCAGGGCAGAACGCCGGCTACGCTCCGCTGGAAAACTTTACATTAATAAACAACGATGTGAAATGAAGGTGGCTCAAACTCAAACGCACAGAAGTCAGTTTTTTGTTTTTGTCAGAACTAAATGTGACTTGACGTGAGGGGGAAGAGCTCTTTCTCTGTTTCCCTCTGAGATGACAGGGTTGTGTTTTGCTCAGAGAGAGTGGATGTATATCTGCGGTGTGCTCGGCCTTTAATCACATATTCACCATCACACAGCGATGCATGAAAACAGAACTAACTCCCTGTGAACACGTTTAAAGTCATTGAACTTTCTGCTTTGAAATGTGCTCACCAGCTGCAAAGAAACACTGCTGGTACACTTGATGCACGACTGAGAACACACAACACAACTGGACCTGTTACACAACGGTGTCTAAAGACGTGTCTCTATGTAACGGTGAATTATTGTCAGGGTTTCTAGGATGTGTATGTTTTTTTGGTATAGTCTTAAAGCTCAGGTGTGACTGAGCTTCATTGCTGGTTTCAATTCTGTATTTTGAATTTTGATGAGACAAAACTTGTCTGCATTTCCATGAAATAAAGTATGTTACATTTAAACTTAATCAAATGTAAGATAATAATATCTTATTGGCTTCTTCCTGTGTGCCATCGAGCTCCATTGTCGTCCAAAAACGATTGAAATCACATCAGTGAGCCAAAACTTCCTTCATTATGATAAAGACGGGCACCGTAGTTTATTTTCAAACCCAAAAACACCGCCCTGGTGTCTTAGAGCACCAAATATGTATTATTCCACCACTGAAAATAGTCCCCTACAAATGCAAAGTTTATTCCTGTTTGAGTTACGTCACGTAAATTATTGAGCTTATTAAAAATAAACAAATATATATTTGTGAGCCGCTTTTAAAGATCTACATTCTCAGTAGGAACGACTTAAGACAGGCTGAGGGAACTCTGAACGTATACGGACTAAACTCTTGATCGTACTCCAGTACAGCCGCAGACTTGCATGTGCACACGCTCCTACTACAACTGAGAGCTCCTTTGTTTTGTTGTATTTGACTCAACAACATAAAAAGAAGAAGAAAACGGTGTGCGTGGCTGCTTAAGGACCAAGGATGGGGATTATATAGTACATACATTCTGTGCACAACAGTGCAAATCTAAGGTTGCACGTCGTGAACGCAATGACTGCCCTTGTGCTAGAAAAGTAAACTGGGGGCTTGTTTTGTGCATCTACAGCGGTCGCCTGGACCCTTGCAGACTTGGGTGAATGACCCTTGCGGCCACACAGTAGCGGAAACCATTGGCGATTTCAGACTCTTTTTTTCTCAAGCACACTAAAAATTAATCAAATTCAAAAAGAAAATTGCTAGCGATCCCGGCCAACTGTCTTTGAGAGGTTGTAGCGAGCTCAGCTTTAAAGCTAGAGTGAAGATACTGGCATCATATGAAACTAGAAAACCTGATGAATCCATTGGTACCAACCATGCATGCTAGCTTGTCGCAAAGGAGGATAAATAACGCCTCAAATTTAGGCGAGGAAAAATTGGCATGGTGATTTTCAAAGGCGTCCTCTGACCTCTGACCTCAAGACATTTCCACCATAACTTGATGCAGAAAAGGCAGAAATTGGTGCAAAAATATTTCCAGAATGCAAGGAATTAAATGTTTGATGTTCAAGATTTCCTGGAACGAACCCGACGCCCTCCAGTGTGCACATGTCACATTCTCATTAAGAGCTGAACCCCACCTAAAGGTCCGATCCTAGAATCGCTCCCGGTGGAAACCATGACTTGGCTTTAACTCATTGTTGCTTTTTTGTGGAATTAAAGAAAATATCGTACATGGCCAGCTGTGTTCTGCTGCACTGTTCCATGACTGACCGTCTAAATGCTGTTTCGGAGGCTATTTTTGGTGAAAAAAAAAAGCGGTAATTTAAATTTCAACCAAACCGTCTCCTGGCAGCTTTGACAGAAAAACAGCAGCGACAGCTTTGAGCAGCCAAACTGTGTTTTAACGGTAATGAGGCAGCTCTGGGTTATTTGCCACATTATCACATCATCATCACACAGTAACAGCCTGTATCTGCACCAGCCTCTAAAACCACTGCAGGTGAACTTCCTCATTCCTGTTCTAACACCTGAAGAGGTTCTATTGAGCCTTAAAGGTGACCCTATAAAGCCGACAGCAGCAGGTAAACGTGCAGCACTTTTCTTTCCATCTCGACCTCATTTTTCCCCGTTTCCGTCATTAGACGTGAACGTTGAGAGTGATCCTATTTGCAGCCTCTGGCTCTGCTGCTGCTGTTGCTCGGGCCGCCGGGATGATGAATACATTTCAATCTCCTCTCTCTGGCTCCGACTTCTGGGACCAGCACTGTGGGCCAGGATATCAGTCTTATGACATATCCAGAGAGATCCATCACGCACACAAGGCTTCCTCCAGCACATGCTCACTTTAATCACTCTCGCATCACTTCGTCGATGCAGATGATGGGGAGTAACTGCTCTCTCTCTCTGCGTTGCCAAGAAGAAGACAGGAACTCGTAGCAGTTATGAGAAATCTGAAAAGATGAGGCTCGGTCCAAATCCTGTTACGTTGGACTCTAACATGAGAAATGGCACCGAGACGAGAAAAAATCCAACTGGGTCAAAATGTTTATGCTCCGTCTGACGTTTGAGAATCATCCAGGAAAATACAGTTGTGTGCTCTGCAGCTGGAGCAGCTCATGCAGATATGACCGTGTGTGTGCATATATTACGTACAGCTGTGCGTTCATTAAAATTTCTGCAGAGTGAAAGCGGCTCTTTTGTCACTGGTGTGTGTGCAAAATACAATTACTCAGCGTTTTCTCAGCGGTTAAGTTCTCGCCATGGCTGAGGAGCATCTGAAACAGCATTTAGTGCATCACGGGACATTAAACTTCCCACTAAAACCCAAAAACAGTGAAATCATTTTGGTTTAGCAGCAGTTCGGTAGAGAGACTCTGGGGAGTAAAATGGCGAGGAACATAAATAAATAAAATGTGCAAAGACAATTAAATGTAATGTGTTCTGGACGTCTGACATGTCGGCACAGACATTCGCTCCCATTCAGCGTGAGGACGGTACCTGTATCTCTTGTTGTCCACCGGCACGATGTCCATGGCGATGTAATACTGCTGATGAGGGTCCAGACCGGCGACCTTCACTCTCATGGCAGGAAACATCCTCCTGAAGGAGACAAAGCAACACGCAGACATTAATCTCATGGGAGGGATACTCGTTTCTGTCTCTTTCCTTCTGTTACCAAATGAAGAAAAGAGATGAACACTTTAAAAAATACCTTAAAATCTCCATCAGTGAAACCAGACTGATGAGCTCAGCAGATGTTATACAGCAGTCTGACCCACAACACATATTCAGAGGTAAAGAAACTACATCCAGGAGGCTTAAAAAACACGTACAGACAAAATCAAATTCTGATTTCATGTCTGTTTTCTGCGGCTGTGGTCGAGGAGGAACCTGAGGTAGACTGAAACTTAGTTCACATCAATTCAGTTTATTTTTATATACTGTAGCGTTGAATCATAACAGATGTTATCTCAAGAAACTTTTCGCATAGAACAGGTCGAGACTGTACTCTGTAATTTACAGATATCCTCCATGAACATGCACTTGGTGCAACAGTGGCACGTAGTTACATTAAGCGTTTCCCTTCTTGTCACAATAAGAGCTTTGATGAAAACCGACACAAAAAATGCTGTGAAACACCAGAAAAACATGAAAAAAACAAACAATTCAGGGGCAAAAATAATTATTTCTGATTGACAAGGAACAAAAAAACCCCCACAGTACTCCAGTTGGTGCACGCATTTCCTTATTTTAAGATCAAAACAAATATGCCGCCACCTCCCTCATGTATTCCAGTGTGGAAAAATCGAAACTAATTCAACATTGCAATGGTTTACGTATACATCCATTTTGCATAAAGCAGCATATTTACCCATTCCCATGTTGATAAGAGGATTAAATACTTGACAAATCTCCCTTTAAGGTACATTTTGAACAGGTGAAAAATGTGAGATTAATTTGCGATTAATCACAATTAACTACGGACAATCACGCGATTAAATATTTTAATCGATTGACAGCAGTATTCACTACCAACTGAAAATACTTCTATATACTGCAGGTCTTTCTATATACCAGAACGACCTATTAAAGATCCCAAAAGAGTTTCCTGACAAACTAAGAACATAACAAGTGTTACAACTTGATGAAAAACGGGAGCACCTTCATGTATGTTCCCTGGAATAACTGGACGTAGCCTATTTTTTACACTTCTATGGTCTTAGTTACGTGAAAGAACAACACAAGAGAAATGTAGAAAGATATTAGACATGTATTAAACATAGAGATTTGTTAGATTAGAACATAATCTATGAATTATTATGCTGTAAATTTAAAAATTAAGATATTATTTGTTGGACTATGGAGCCTTTTGTAAAAAATAAATAAATTGTATCATGATATTTTAAATGAATTAATCTGAAAATGTTTCACAGATCCTGTGGTCTCTGGACTCCACTATAAGAATCACTGGATTAAAGGATATACAAGTAATTGGAAATCAGACTGGTGAGATTTTACAAAACAAAATGAAATATTAGTTGCATTCATGAGGAAGAAGTTTTATTTTCTTCTTGAACAGAAGTCTCTCTTTGCTCCGTCGGTCTTTAATCATAGAAATGAACATTAACATTTATTTAACACCTCCACAGGATGTAAACAAACACAAACAGCTAGAAGACACATTTATAGACAGCTCATTAAAAGGGTCCTGGTATGTAAATTAACACATTACGGCAATTTGATCCTGATTATTGGCTTATTTTCTACACGTTTTATTGTTTTATGGTCTTATTTTTTTATATTTTAAATTCTTATGAAGCACTTTGTGATCTCTTTCTGAAAGGTGTTATACTAAATAAAACATACTTACTTTGTAATTAATTTTTAGGTGCATTTTTAAAGATATTCTGCATGTTGTTTTGCAGGCGGTTTCACACTAACTGGTCCTGATTGGCTCCTTTAAAAGCGTAATGTCTCCTCTGCAGTTTTCAGTCAATCAGAGTTCAGTATTTTAAGGACAAATAGTCTTGAAATGTATTAAATAAAATCTAATAAATCCCATTTATTCCAACATCATTATGCTGAATCTGAGCCGTTATCAGATCTCTGTCTGATTTATGGATTTATATAAAAATATATATAATATGTTAAAATGCTCTTTTCATGACTTCATGCTTGTGAACGTTTCCATCATTTTCCTTATTTTAGTGGAGAGAAACACTTTGTTCCATATTGTGACCTCTGCCCTTTTGCACTCCAGGAAACCACTCTGTGGTTAAAGTCTTTATTTTATATTTTAAAACTGTCAAACTGGGATTGTTATTCATATATAAATGTTTTTTATTCTTGAAATATTTTTAGCAAGCAGCTCAGACAGAACTCCACGGAAATTAGAGTCTGACAAAAAAAAAAGAAATGAAAGAAAACCCTGCACCTATATTAACAGTCTGGGGACATTTCAACTTAATTTTGCACTTCAAACGCTCCGTTTTTTCCCCGTTTCATTTAACGGTCGTAAATCCGAGCCTGCCTAATGAGAACAGAGGGCTGTTTTCTTGCTTCCCTTCTCTTCTCTTCTGGATTTATGAGCTTATTACGAGCAGGCCGTGAAATGTGCACTGCGACTGGTCGTGTCCGCTTCAGCGCAAAGACGATTGTTGCTTCTATTTATGAGCTGATTACCAATTTAAAGCCAATTCATAAAAACAGACGAGAGAGGAGTCTGGAACGACGGTTATTTCAACCTGGAAAAAATAAAATAAAAGTCTGGTTTTCTAACTAACAGGTGGACTAAAAACACACGGATCCACCACACCTATTTTATATATTTAAAAAATAAATACAACTCTCCAGTTAAACAGAAAAATAAACAAGTATTCTGGGTTTTTCCAGCTTTTACGCTTCTGGAACAGCTCTTGGATAAATAAACTCGACTGATTTATACAAGATCACATGTTATTTTTTAGCCATTTTGCAAGAATAAATATTCCAAACATAAAAACGCGCGTAATTAACCTGAACAAAGTACAACTGAACTGTTTTGAGGGGGAAAGAAAATTGGAAAATAAATAAATTAAATAAAAAACTTAAATAACGAGAAATAGACTTTTCATCCTAATTAAATACAAAATAAACACGGATGAAAAACACTCTGCTAGAATAATGAGATTTTTCATCCAATAAACATTTTTCGTGCAAAAACAAACTTTCTGTTTGCGTTTATTCGCTTAATCTTTAAAGACTCGTTAATAATACTAAAGACCTTGTTAAAGCTGAAGCAGCATTAAACCTATAATGTCAGTCAGTGAGCAGAGGAGGAGGGAACTGTTGGTGGAAATGTGCGACGCTGTAATGTTTTGACATAAAATATAATATTACTTTTTCTCATCAAATTTTCAAAATACTATACTTTAACTTTTTTTTCAAGATTTTTTTTGATATATTATACAATGAAGTTTTTTCATGAAAAAAACCCTAACCCTAAGCGGAGCAGACTGCGGGGAGAAAGGTCCTTCCTGCAGGATCCGACAGGTCAAGTCGTGCGCTTGCTCCGGGTTTGCACTGCTGGCCCGAGAGAGCGAGAAAAACACGGAGCATGTTACAGCGAGATTAATTAGAACCAGCTCTCCACGATTCTCCGACATCAGGAGGAACCTGCCGCGTCACGAAGGCCCTGAACACAACAGAGAGAGGCCTGCATGTGCAACACATTAACACCCTCCAAACAGAGCGCAGAGGTGTGTGTGCGTGTGTGGGTGTGTGTGTGTGTGTGTGCGCGCGGCTCTAACTGAACTGTGTGTTCGTGGGTCGGTGCATTTGCAGATTTTTAGGTCTATACGGGTGATAAATCTTCATTATAATCACATAAATTAAAGGTCCCATATTATAAAAAAGTGAGATTTTCATGTTTGTTTTTTTTATTATAAAGCAGGCTTCAGTCCTATATAAATACTGTGAAAGTATTGAAACACTCAATCCACAGGGAAATACACACACAGCCCGTATTCAGAAACTCGGCATTTGAAACAAGCTGTCAGGATTTCTGTCCATTGGTGATGTCACAAATATACAATATTTAGACCATTTACACAGTTTCAAATGTAAACATTCTAAATGTGTCCAAGTTTATTCCTGATTGCAGTGTATGTGAATGTCATCAGCTGACAGGAAGTAAAGATGGACCCAATCTGTTGCCTAGCAACGCAACTCTGTTGCAATTCTGTTGCAATTCAGTTGCAATTTCGTCAAAATGCACTAAAACAGAGCGTTTCAGACAGAGGGTGAATACAGGCATATTCAAGCCAACAGTATGAGGAAAATAACGTTTTTTTTTAACATTACAGCATGTAAACATGTTCTAGTAGAAACATAAAATACAAGTATGAACCTGAAAATGAGCACGATATGGGACCTTTAAATAAGGAACTCACTTTTGCCTATAATGAAAAAATACTTTTTGCGCGTAAAAGTTGGCCTTTTATGCACAGTCTGTGTGAGCCATGAGGCCACCAGAGCTGCACATATATAGACCTTCTGGGCAGCTGAGTGTGTGTGTGAATATGCATGGCCTACCTGCCCGCCTTGGTGATGATCATCTCCGTGCCGATGTCGTGGAAGCGCTTCCACAGGTCCGCGCACTGCAGCTCCACCTGGATCTCCTCCATGGAGGCCGGGGGCGACGGCTCGCAGGGCACCGGGGCCAGCTCGGCAGGTGAGCCGAAGGAGCACGACGTCCTCTCGGCCAGACCCTCTCCGTCCGAGCCGGGACTCGCCTCCGAGTCTGAATGGGGGAAAGAAAATGAGATAAGATAAGATGAACCTTTACTAATCCCCGGAGGGAAATTCAGGTGTCATCAGCAAACAGAGTGAAACACAGGAGAGGTAAAGGTAAACAAAAATTATAAAAACAATAAATAGAGATATAAAAGATACAGAGTGAATGGGTGAACATAGTGTGTGCAGTCCGCCAATAAATAAATGTAATATGTGCATATGTGCAGTCTATAAAGTGGTATATAGGATGTATAGTGTAAAGTAAGTGTAAAGTGCGCCAGTGGTTTGAGTCCAAGATGGTTGCAGATAGTGCATGTTAAAAGGTAGATAGTACATGTTTAAAGGTAGATAGTGCATGTTTAAAAGCAGATAGTGCATGTTTAAAGGCAGATAGTGCATGTTTAAAGGCAGATAGTGCATGTTTAAAGTTGTAGTGCATGTTTAAAGGCAGATAGTGCATGTTTAAAGGCAGATAGTGCATGTTTAAAGTTGTAGTGCATGTTTAAAGGCAGATAGTGCATGTTTAAAAGTAGATAGTGGCATGTTTAAAGGCAGATAGTGCATGTTTAAAGTTGTAGTGCATGTTTAAAGGCAGATAGTGCATATTTAAAGTTGTAGTGCATGTTTAAAAGCAGATAGTGGCATGTTTAAAGGCAGATAGTGCATGTTTAAAAGTAGATAGTGGCATGTTTAAAGGCAGATAGTGCATGTTTAAAGTTCTTAAAGTCCTAATAGTTCTCATATGGGGGTCAGCCTTGGAAAATGAGGAAGATGATGAGAAGGCAGCTCTGTGAAACAGTGGAATTAATACGATTTAAGGCTTTACGCAGGAAACTTGGCACGCTGGTGCAGAAACTCTACAGCGGTTCTCTCTCTCGGCTGACTCCAAATCACCTGCTGCCGTCTGCAGCAGCAGCTTGGAGGGAAGCGGCCCAGTGTTGGCTCGCTGTGCTCAGCTCGTCATGGAGTTCTGGGCTGATGTCAAAAGCAGAATAAATGTTGCGTAAAGCCTTTTGAAATGCGATGGAGAAAAATATTAAATTGGGCCACACAATGAAGCATTCCGATGGGAGGCGTTCGGCTAATGAAGTTTCCCCTCAAGGTTCCTCCTGGACCGACTTTAACAGACTGACCAGTCAGAGTCCTCAACACCGAGCTGATAGAAACCCATCCAGACCTACAGGAACGCTTTCCACCCCAACTCACAGACACCAACCAGGATGACCTCCTTTACATTTACATTCTCTTTACTTTCAAAAAGTGCCTGAACTGGACCAACAAAGTGCCAGTACCCAAATTCAGCAGATGCATGACGTGATCACCGCAAATATTTATATTTATATCTTAATAATATCTTTGCATTTAATTACATTAGGCCTACACATGATATACATCTCCATAAATGTATATTTGGTTAACTTTTTTTATGTAGCTATTAAATCAAATTGTACACAAATCTAATATTTCATATGTGCTACAATAAAAAAAACTTAAAATATGATATATTGGCCTATAGTTTGGATAATGAGGAGACATTTTCAGCCTGTTTTCTCAGCATTTAGACGCAGGTGTTTAGGGCGGTACATAAAAGAAGTAAGGGTACCCATGTGGACAAAAATCAGAAGTACCAGAACTTGGTAGTACCGGCTCATTTCAGGCACTGGTTTTAAAACAACTGCCCAACTACCAAGCAGGTAACAGGGTGGACAAAATAACACAAACACCTGACGATCATCCAAAACTCTGCATGACCTGCTGGGTCACAATATTCAGTTTGTAGTGAAGGTTTTTATTTTGTCCATCACATCACGGTTGGAAATTAGCACCATGCTGGTAAAATCAGCAAGTGGCTGCTAGATTGGTTTCACTCACCAGCCAAAAAAACAATCTACTGAGTGGCAGGTGGACAAAAAAGTTAATTTCCAACACTGCACCACATACATTTATCTTTAAATCTAAAAAAAAACATAAACTGAACTATTTATTAAGTGAAACAGGAAATTAAAACACTAGATTCCCTTTTTACCAATTAATAACACTTTAAAACTTCCCTTAAAGATAAATTCCTCAACCGAGAATTATTCTTACTTAACTCCAACCTTTAAATGTTACTTAACACATGTGTGATATTATTTAAATATATATATAATGGAAACCTTGTGATATCAAAATGCATCATAGTTTTTCCAGCTGGGACGTTCAAATCCTCAACACCTCAAATCTGCACTTTACCCAGATAAAACTCCCCTAAAAACCACCACATAATACGTCTTATTTCACTTTTCTCAGAAATAGTTTATATCCTACACCACCACCACCACCCCCCCAAAAAAATAAAATCTAATAATGTATTATTTATTGGGAGCTCTGACACGAGGACTTGGCAGACTGAGGGCACACAAATATGGTTATGCAAATGCAGAGCTGCTGAGAGACTGGACAGCGTCCCAGGCGAAAACCGCCGCAGCGTGGGGCCGAGCCAACGCCGCTGGAAACAAGAGCACGGAGAGGAGTGATGGAGATAGGAAGAGAGGAGGAGGAGGGAGGAAGAGGAGGAGGAGGAGGAGGGGTGTGATGACCACAGACACACAGAGAGAGAGACTTTCCATCATCTTCTTTGGGAAATCCTTCCAGTATCGCTGCAGCCAGCGAGGACTGTCACACATGATTACTTTCCCCTTCTTCTGCTTTAACTGTTCCCACACATGCAGATACACAGTCAGTCAGTCAGTCAGTCAGTCAGTCAGTCAGCTAACCCCCCACCCCTCCTCGCTCTCTATAAAAACACTTATTACTGCTAGTGTTACAGGAAGAGGACAGGAAGGACGGCTCACATCCAAACAACAAAACTATCAGCCTGCTCTGCTGTAATGTAATCTTCACATGGGGCCAATAAGATTTAATTTGAGACGGACACCCGAGATCATCTGACACTTCTGGGGATTCATTCACACACACAGTTTACTGTATATATATAATGTGTGTGTGCAGCATTAAACAGAGTTTCTGGACGGTCATCCTGGTGTGAGCTACAGAGACATTTTAAACTAGATTGCAAACTTTACATTAAGGATTATTTGAGTATTGAATGATAATTCTTTGGTTGATGTAATTTGCTGTTTGTTTAAATCTCTTATGTGAAATGTTTTATGTTGGTTTTAACATTTTGCTGTTTTGTTTTTAAGTCTGTTATTTTTATGTGTGGAACTTCTAAAGGTGCCACTTTGGACAGGACCTCCTTGCAAATGAGATCCAAAACAGGATTATTTGGGCACTGAATGACAACTCTTTGGTTGATGCAACTTGTTTGTTTCATGTTGTTTTTTGCTTTTTGCTGTTTTGTTTTGAAGTCTGTTCTTTGTGTTTTTATGTCGTGCTTGTGTGAAACTTCTAAACTGCCATCTTGGCCATGACCCCCTTGCAAATGAGATTCAGCTAAAAGTGCAACCTTGTTTTACGAGAGTCGGTGAAAGTGCTTTTAAAGTTTTGGACCTTCATCTTGGTGAGAGCTACAGAGACACTTTAAACCAGATCATTTTATTAACATGCACAATTTTAAAAACAGGATTATTTGAGCACTGAATTAATATTCTTTGGTTGATGTAATTTGTTGTTTTGAGTTGTTTGTGAGAAATTTTGTATGTTTTCATGTTGTTTTTCACTTTTTGCTTTTTTTTGTTTTTATTATTATTATTATTATTCTAAAAAAAATTGTGTGTGTGTGTGTGTGGGGGGCTTTTATTCCTTTTTATTGACAGAAACAGAGAGATGTTTTTTTTTTTTTTTTTAAGGGAGGAAAGAGGGGATGACATGCAGCAAAGGGCCACTGCAGTAAGGATTCAGCCTTGGTACCCGGTGAGCTACCGCAGAGCTCCTGTTTCTTGTTTTTAAGTCTGTTATTTGTGTTGTTATGTGTGGAATTTCTAAAATTACATCTTGACCAGCACCCCCTTACAAATGAGAATCACATTTTCAATAGGATTATCCGGGCGAAATAAGGGTTAAATAAAAACAAATAAAGAGTTGGACTAAAAGTGCAACCCTGTTTAAGGAGAGGTGGTGAAAGTGCTTTTAATGTTTCTGACCTTCATCCTGGTGTGAGCTACAGAGAGGCTTTAAATGAGATTATTTTATTAACATGCATTAAAAACAGGATTAAGGACTATTTGAGCACCAAATGAATATCTGTTGTCTCCAGTTGTTTATGTGGATTTTTTGATGTTTGTTTTTAAGTCTGTTATTTGTGTTTTTATGTGGTGCTTGTGTAAAACTTTAAAGATGCCATCTTGGCCAGGAAACTCAAATAAAGGTTGAATAAAAGAAGTTGGACTAAAGTTGTATCCCTGTTTTATGCCTTTGTTTAGACTGTTTTTGTTTATTCACAAGTTTTACAGAACATTTGATGTTTTAATAAATCATGTTTTCCGTGAGCTTTAGACTTTTCTAACCTTGACAATATAAACATTTAAAATGAGCCCCTTTCTATTTCCTGTTCCACTGTTTGTTAATGCGGTAGCTGACAGGAAGTAAACATGGACCAAAGCTGTTGCCGTAGCAACAGAATGACAATGAAAAGGTCTATAAAACTGTGTGCTGCACTAATGAGGCAACAAGGTTCAGATTATCTCAAACTGCTTTGATAAAGGCGTTGAATCTACAGGAATGTGATTAGTCTGCAGATTTGGAGTCTTATAATTACTGTCGGTCTGTCCTCCTCCAAAAACATTCTCAGTTGACAAACACTCAACGATTTTGTCGACTAATCGATTAGTTGATTTAAAACAGAGTTTCTCCACAAACAATCACACAAAAGCACCACTTTAAATCTGCTGTTTACCAGAGATGTGCTCATACGTTTCTTGAAAAACGTAAAAGAAAGTCTGCACACCGTAGCTCCCTGTGAGTGCAATTTATTGGCACATCTTAATTAGTAACCTTTAGAGCAGATGCTCTTCTTGCTCTTAAAGGGAGCTACAGTGTGCGGCACATTTTTCATTGCTGTCTTCTACCGGTCCAGCACCGGCCTACTACGGCTTTGAATGTGTGCAACCACTTCAGAGGTGACTTCACGAGTCATTCAGCATGAAAAAAGCATAATAAACTACTGATCGACTAAAGAAATCTGAGTCGACTGAGATTAAAACGACTGATTACTCGACTAATCTGCTAAGAGGGGAAGCTACTTATAATCTAAATGTGTTTTCTGCTGTGACAGGAACAAGATTTAACACTAACATTAAAAAAAAGTGTGAAATCCCTGGCATCGAATCTGAAATCTGCTTTTAATATTTGCAACAAACACAGCCTGAAAAGCCACATTGAGCATTCCCCCGTTTATCTACTGGAGGCATCTAAAAGCTGCATGTTTAGAGGGAACAGACGCATTCCTCACACAGCTACAGCTATAAGGCAGCAACGCCTCCGTACAAGCAGAGGAGGGAGTTCGCCGGGGCCAAGCGGGAGCCTGTCGACGACTACGCCCGGACCCCCCCTGTCATCGGGCTGAAGGGCCCGTCCTCCGCCACTCACCAGCACACACACACACACACACACACACACACACACACACACATACATATATACGGGTCTAAAGCTAGAGCTGCACAAACAAACACACCAAACATCAGGCCTGAAGAAATACTTTTACACTTCTTTCTGTTTCGAAGTTGCAGTTTGTTTTGTTTTAAAACTGAATTAACAACAACTGACATTTATTGATGGACAAAAATGTGCCCACTCAGCAGAACACTGCCCTGACATCAGCTGTGGTTAGCCTCACACACACACACACACACACACACACACACACACACGCACACACACCCACACTCAGTATACACACAGTCAGACTGGGGGCCTGTATGTTGCGGTTGGGGGCAGCCAGGCGTCATTAAAACGAGGCTAACATCCATAGACGGCCACTAATTGGTCTGAATTTAATCAAGTCGGTGCTGTACGTCAAACTGGCCTCTGTGTCACAGCTCACATGCCTTCAGACATCAGCTCCAGGAGGACTGAAGTTTGCTTAATGCACATATACATATATATACATTAAATGGAAATATTACAGAAAGAAGTTTTAATGAAGTTACAAAGAGGATTTTAATCAGATAGAAATGTTTATTTCTGATGTAGTGCTCCTCTGATGAAAGTGGAACTATTTCTAATTGAAGATCAAATATCAATTTTACACTTCTAGATTATTATAGTTCTTTATTTGTACATTATCTTGTGAAGAGATGGTTCTAATGTTTGCAGATGAATGTGAGTCCTCTTTATCATTAGGGTTAGAAATGCGCTTGTAATTGTTTTTATTGCGTTTGCAGACAGAACTACTTCTCTCTACATACTACATTCCACCTCTGTATATATATATATATATATATTTTAGTAGTTTTACATTCTACATTCCTGTTTACTCCTCTGTATGTATATATATATATATTTAGTACTTCTCATTATTACATACTACATTCCTGTCTACACCTCTGTGTACATATATTACTTCTCATCATGCGTATACATACATACATCCTGTTTACGTTCAGTTTTCACATCTGAAATACTCGTCAACAAAATTACAAATATACAAATTTACATTACTATTTTATATTTAAACCCTATATTTCGATTGCACTATTTTATGCCTTAGATTATCATTTTGCTTTTACTTTTACTGTGTGTTTACCCCTTTTATATATACATATTTTATGAGCATTGTTGAAGGGACCTGAGAGCAAAGATTTTCATTATTGACTTCTTTGTCTACCTGATTTACAAAATCTAACTAGTCTCTAATAAACAGGATTAAACCTGGTTGTTCAGACCTACGGAACTTTATTTTAATGCAAACATACCAAATAGTTCAGGCTGAAACTTGTATAAACATATCTCATATAATCTGCAATGTTTCCATTTCATGTTTTGGTGCAGCAATAAAAAAAGTATCTTGCACCAACATACATTCAATGAAGCATTACAAGCAGAATGTGCACGTGATACTGTTATAAAGTGCATGTTTTCATACTTTATGGATTCTTAAGGGGACATTTGAAAAGTTTAAGAGGTTAACACATTAGAGAGTGAAGTTGTACTCAGCATTTATAGTGAAATGCTCCTTTCTGAAGGAAGATTTTGTATTTAATGAAGTTGCAGCAGATTTGTGAAGTGGACAGTAGCAATCTGTCAACCATGAAATCACTGAGTAACTCCAATCCACTCAGACAGAGCACCTGTTTCCACACTGATGGAGCAGTAAAAACATCATGAACACATCCCTTTATCTCGTTCATCAGCCTGCAGACTGAGAAATGACTCAGTGTAGTATTAGTATAAATTATGCAATAATCATGCGAGATTTTCATTCACGGATGAGGATTCAGGATTCAAGAAGTTGCAAATTGCTCAAAATAAGGCAGCGCGTTGTTTACTTCGTTGTTCATACAGAACAAAGGTCAATGAACTGTATAACAGTCTCTCATGGTTAAAAGTAAAAGGCAGATTTACTGCATCGTTGCTTCATTTCATTAGAAAATTCAAGAAAATAGCAAAAATCTATTAAAAAATATTGTTGAAAAAGCATCTCCTAGCTGAACAGCTCCGTGTCTGCTGATATTTAGCTAACATCAAATCATAAAAGATTTAATGTTGGAGAAATACAAAGTCTTGTTATTATTTGTGGTAAAATAAGTTGTTGCTTTTTCTGTTTTTGTATGTTTTTGTAATTTGACATAATATTCTATATGGTCCAACCACTAATGAATCATATTTACCTCTATACTCTGTGAATAGTATTAACTTGAACCTATAGGTCCTGTGTTGTGTGTTAGGTTGTGCCTTGAATATTGTTGTGTTTTGTTGTTGTGGTCATTGTTGGTAAAGATTGTAATGTGATTATGAACTGAAATGTAGCCTAAAACAGTGCAAAGTGATTTAAGTGGACTCCAGGAAGAATAGCTGGGCTTCAGACACAGCTAATGGAGATCCCAATAAAAGATAAAGATAAAGATAAAGGTGTTTGTAGTGAGTTGGTTCTGTGCGTAATCTGTGCGTAAAAGCGAAAAGTGCCACCTTGTAAATCACATAGCTTGGGTCAGGCCTTTCACAGTGAAATATTAAGTTATACTAGATGTAGTTGGACTTGTTAATTAATGTATTAAATGGTAAATATGATGGAGATGCGGTTGATTTTGTGAGCTGAACTGTTGAGCCTCAGTGGTCTCAGTCCACCTCTTGTCTTTGAGGCTAATAAACGTGTTATACGAGCAGCCGGCTTCCAGCCTCGCCTGGAGCTGAGTAAAAATAAAATCACTCCGTTAAGGATTCCTCTAAACCACATAATCTGACCACAGAGACTCGCTGTTCTCGGTCACCGAAGCAGCCAAAGAGGAGGCTTTAGGACCCGAGCAGGACCTGCTGAACCTGCCAGGAACCCAACTGCTAATGAGTGGAACCAGGAGGACGAGGAACCAGAGGAACTGGGTTATTCATTGAGCCACAAATCCTAAAAGTCTCCGGCACAAAACCTGGGAGAAGGTGAACAGAAAAGCTTCTCTGAAGATTAGAAAAAATGACTGCAGGGTTTGTTTAATGATGTCTAACATTTCATTTTTTAATTTGGATTATTCTTGAGGTTTCAGAACAAACAAGCTGTTTGTCATCAGCAACACACTCAACTCCATCATTAACTCAACTATAGACACTTTAATATCAACAAGAGACTGTTTCATAATATTTGTAATTTTTAAACAGTAACTATTTATTCTATTCTATGTTTAGCTTATTTATTAGTGCTCTTAATTATTAGTTAATTACTTTATTGTTTTGCACTGAGTTTCTGAGTGGTGGATGTAAGAAACACAATTTCGTTTTTATGTGGAACATAAAAATGACAAATAAAGGAATCTTGAATCTTGAACAACAATCTTCCCACGAGAGGCTAAATCTCCCTCCTCTTGGTAAACATTTAATTCACTTCTATTTTCCTCATTTTTAAAGTGATTCATTTCCATCAGGAGCAGAGAGGATCCGTGCGTAAAGGAGGTCAGACTGAGACTCTCTGAGCAGCAGGTAGAAGAGGTAAAGCTTCATTTCTCTACATTCCTACAGGAGTTTTAATAAGCTGTGATAAAATATAAGATAATGTGATTTTGTATAATTAAATACAAATGAAATATTCTTATAAATGTGTTTATTATCGGGCCTCATTTGGATCCTCACGATGGTTCGTTTAGAATGTTCGAAACATTCTAAATTCTAAATTCTAAATTCGAATTCTAAAATGTTGCAGACCACGAAACTTCAACATAGTTTGAAGCTGAAATACACTGAGTTTTCAAACTAAATGAGTCTTTTCAGCTGTGACACAAGAAGGACACGCAGACAGTTTAGAATCTGTTTGATTTAAACATGAAGCTCGAAGTCTCGACTCAAAACGAAGCTAAGCGTCTGAGAGGTTAACAGTCACTGAAGACGCAGCAGCTTTATCCTCTTTAAACACTCTGAGATCGAACTAGTTTAAAATGAAACAGACAGCAGACAGAATTTCATTACACCTGTAATTAATTAATTATTATTAACAACAAAATGGAGTATAAATACAGTAAATGGTAATATATAATATGCTAAAAATTCAGCTAATGTTTAAATTGAGGCATTAAAAACGTGCCCAAAAATATAAATTATTTTCTTAAATAAAAACTGTAGTTGTTGCAAAAAAAGGCCTCATCGTAAATATAAATATTCTTGATTTCTACAATTAATATTTTCTTTTACTACATTTCAATAAAATAATTGCCGTTTCTCTTGTAAATTTTATTAAATTGTATGTGATAGTTTTTACACATGCCGTGTATTTCCACTACTGCACAGTTTAATTTCTGCACATTTTACGCAAAACAAAACAACAAAACTTTTTTTTTTAACTTTCAAGATGTTTAAAATGTTCCTGTATTGTGTTGTTAATTGTTCATTGTTAATTGTTATCTATGAGCCTCTACAATTAACCCTCGGGGTCAAATAAAGTGAAATTGATTTACACATTTTCCACTAAAGATCATGTTATTTATTTTTCACCTTAAAGTTCCTCTGAACTCTCTCACACCTTACTGGATGTTGTGCGTGTGGCGCAAGAAGAGCGACTTTAATGCAAAGTTAATGACAGTTGTGCAGCAGAGATGTGATTTCTGAGCAGCGCACATTATAATTCAAAATGTGTGATATGTGTTTGTCAAGGAGTGAAACGCATTAGTTAGTTTACTTCATGCAACAAGTCGAGAGGCCTCCTGCAGACCTGCAGACCTGCAGACCAAACTGAAACACAACTTTACTTTTATTCTGCAAGCTAAGTTGAAACTGGGAAATCTGATTACTTTTGATGAATTTAAAACATTAATGAAAGACCTAGAAACAGAGTCAATCGGGAGCTGTCTGTGTTTCTGAATATTTTCACTTCAACTCTTGATTGTAATGTGTTTTGTATGATATTATGCTATGTATTTATTTTGCATTTGTTTTATGTTGTGGCGTCTGAAACTTTAATGTATGTTTAAATGCTGCTGTCTTGGCCATGCAGGTCTCTCTAATGCAAAAGAGATTCTTAATCTCAATGAGTACTACCTGGTTAAATAAAGGTTTAATAAAAAATAAAAATACTGACGATAATTAAGGGATTTTAATTATGCATATATTGCATGAGTCATATTCCTGATAGACTCTCTATACAGGCCTGCAGAATGTCTCCTGCAGCACAGTGGACTACAGATGTGAATTAGCTTTAACGCTATAATCTGGTAATCTGGTGCATCAAATGGTGACATTTATGTTTTAAACTGTACATGGTCCCTTTTAAATAAAATAAAATAATAATAACCACTGAGCTCCAGCTGGTCTCCACGTTCACACAGAGCGCGTGGAGCTCCTACAGCTAAACGTGTCGTGTCCATCCAACATCAAACCTCTGCTGCAAAATTGCAATTTGCAAAAGAATTAAACGCTAAAAAAAAAAAAAAAACAGCCTGAAAGGAAATACGAGGTTCTTGTACTTGAGTTTTTCCATTTTAATGCTATACTTTCTACTTCTCCTCCACTACATCTCAGAGGGAAATATTGTACTTTTTTAACTCCACTAGGCTACATGTATATACAGCTTTGGTTACAGTTTAGTTAGTATGCATTGCTATATAGATAAAAGACTGCGTTTACATTACATCTATTTTTATAATTTATACTTCTAGAGTAACACTTCTGTTTATATTTATTTATTACATATACTCTACCTGTTTTATTTGTCTTATTATAGCCGTGTGTGTTTTACCTGTTATATGTTTTATCTGCCTCGTTTAGTCTTGTCAAGGATTTGTTTTAAAGCACTGACCAGAAGTGGACACTGTGAATCTCGTTGTATTTAATACGATGACAATAAAGCTTTCTATTCTATTCTATTCTATTCTATTCTATTCTATTCTATTCCACATCCCTGCGCGATAATAACTTCTCTTTTGTGCATAAGATAAATAAATAAATAAATGATCTTTCAGGACCTTGAAGGCTGCATAATGAAACTCTGTCAACAAGTCTATTATAGCCTTTTTCCTAACAAGTGCCTTTAATTGTATTTAGTGTGACTATTCCTATGTCTGTAACCAGTCTATTCATCTAGGCAAAAAATAATGTTTATTAAAATGTATGTCAAAAATAAATAGTGCATTAAAACAAATCAGTAAGATAATGTAAAAGAAAGGTGAAAAACAGCTATATAATGTATCTTTAAACAGCAAATTAACTGTAACATACTGTGGAATTAATAAAAAAAAAGCAGTATTTTTCATTAACAATACACAACTGTAAATTTCAGCGACAGTATAATAATGTTAATTTTACACTAACATAAAGGAAACCCTGCTGCCAGTTCTTTACTCTTATTTTACTGGGACATTCTTAACAGCGTGCGCTCACCTGTAGGCCCATAACATAATATTTTTTCCATTCCAATAATAAAAACACTGATGTATGTGTTTACTAACCCTAATATAAAATGCAACATAGATTACAAATACTTTTCAATATTTGACCTTTTTCCATTCTAATAATAATAAAAACACTGATTGAGTGTTTCCAGGGAAAACTATTTGGGGTTATAATATGGTGACAGTTATAAACACTACACTAAATGTGTACTTGTGTTTCCATATTATGACAAAATATATGGTGACAATTTTTTTTTTGTAATATAAAATGCAACATAGATTACAAATATTTTTCAATATTTGAACTTTTTCCATTCTAATAATAATAAAAACACTGATGTATGTGTTTACTGTTTGAATGCAGTTAAACACTAACTCATTGCTCCTGTCCGTGTTGCATTGAACTCAAACTGGTCTCCACGTTCATGCAGAGCGCGTGGAGCTCCTACAGCTAAACGTGTCGTGTCCTTTCTGGCTTTTTTTTTTAAAACCCCTTAAAATGAAGCTATGTGAGGTTGCATGTGTGAGTAGTTCAGAAATATTGTACTTTTTACTCCGCTATAGGCTACATTTATATACAGCTTATAGGTACAGTTTAGTTAGTATGCATTGCTATAGATAGATATTTTGTGCATAAGATAAAAAAAACAAATTATCTTTCAGGACCTTGAAGGCTCCATAATGAAACTCTGTGGCTCGTTGCAAAGTGGAGCCATGATGTTTAGACTCTGTAATGGAGCTCGGAGACATGTTGTTGTTTAGCTGTGTGGGTGCATGTCTGAGCACTGACCCGGGTCCATGTCCAGACAGTGGTCCGGTGCGTCCTCTCCGTCCTCTCCGAGACTCTCCATGGACAGCTCCAGCTGCTTGTCCTCCCAGCCGCGCAGCTTCCTCTTCTTGTTGGAGCCGATCAGAGCTTCCACGGAGAACGCGTGGGCTCGAGAGCTCAGAGCTGCTGCAGATCTCCTCCTCTCACTCATTGCTCTCTGATCCACCCAAAAGGGAGGAGGACGCAGTGAAGAACCAGAACCAGCTCCGGTCTCCTGTCTCCGGTCCGGTCCAACGACAGTGGAGCAAAACAAGCAACAAAAAAAGCACACGTCAGTGAACTCACCAAGTGTCCAAAGTAGTAAATCCCAAAACTGTGACTAGAAACGCGTCAAACTGCTGCAGGCAGACCGAGCAGACTGAGCAGACTGAGCCATCCTGAGATCTAGAGTCCTGGAGGATTGAGAGTTTTTGTCTCTCCGTTTCTTCCCCTCCGCGTCTTTCTGTTGCTCTTTCTGTCCCCCTGAACGTCTCTCTGATTGATACTCACTTCTGGAGGAGTTTTTTCTCTCCTGCTCGCTGTCAAAACCCCGAACAACCAATGAGAAGTGAGGAGACACAGCGAGACAAAGTGTTCCGTCCAATCAGAGAGGAGAGAGACGCGCGTAAAACTGGAAGAGGAACCAGAGATCCGGACTGCATGAACTCCATAATGGAGCCTATATGGAAAAATACACAATATGTCCTACATTTAAGATGCATATTTACACCTGTAATTAATTAATTATTATTAACAACAAAACGGAGTTCTAAATTCTACATTCTAAATTCTAAATTCTAAATTCTACATTCTAAATTCTAAATTCTAAAATCGAATTCTAAAATGTTGCAGTTTAGACGATGAAACTTTAACACAGTTTGTGAGCTGAATTACACAGAGTTTTCAAACTAAATGATTTTTTTCAGCTGTGACAGAAGAAGGACACGAAGACAGTTTAGAATCTGTTTGATTTAAACATGAAGCTCCACATGAAGGTTAACAGTCTCTTCAGGTCTGAGGCTGAAGGCGCAGCAGCTTTATTATATTTAAACACTCTGAGATCTAAGTATTTTAAAAATGAAACAGACAGCAGGCAGAATTTCATTACACCTGTAATTTATTAATTAATTACAAATTAACAACAAAATGGAGTATAAATACAGTAAATGGTAATATATCATATGCTAAAGAAATTCAGCTAACGTTTAAATTGAGGTATTAAAAACGTGCCCACAAATATATATATTAATTTCTTACATAAAAACTGCAGTTGCTGCAAAAAAGGCCTCATCGTATCATAGTTGTTATGAATATATTAAATAAATATAAATATTTCTACAATTAGTATTTTCTTTTGCTATATTTCAATAAAATAATATCCGTTTCTCTTGTAAAATTTTATTTATTTTTATGTGATATGTTGTTCGCTGTCAAACCAGCACATCCAATGAGAAGTGAGGAGAGACAGAAGGACAAAGTGTTCCGTCCAATGGGAACTTTTTATCTCCGGATGGATTTGTGGGTTGTAAATAAACTTGGGATGCTGTTCATATATTTAATTTGGGATGTAAATAAATCTGGGATAGTTTATATATTATATTATATTATCATTCTATGATATATGAGTTATGAGAGGAGAAGTGAGAAAGGGGTATAGGGAAATATAAGTTTTACTTCTACCTTTTCTCCTTTTCGGACACTATTACTCTTGTTTTGTTTGTTATTATTTTGTATCTGTTTTTATTTATTTTATGTTCGAAATAAAGTCTTTCATTCATTCATTCATTATGTGCTTTACGCACACATTTCCCTGCAAACAGAACAATAAAATACTGTCAGTTTGATATTTACTGACCTCACCATCCAGCCTGATGTCTCCTCTCTCAGATCTCACAGGAACCAGAAGATTGAACCGGTTTAACTCTTCTGCTCGGCTGAGTTCAGGTCGGTAACAGAAAATATTACACATAATAAGACTGGTGTGTTTACATTTTAAATGTAGGCCCTGTCATCTGTTTATTCTATGAATTAATCAAGTGAATAATAATTTATTAGTATTTCATTTTACGCAAACACACTCCATTCCAATTCCATTAATGACGCAGAATAAAATAACATTTCACTTCTTTATTGAACCCAATAAGGACAATTATTCCATTAATTAATAACCAATTCAACTATCTAAAAAAAACAGAAGATACATTATTGAGTTTAATATTGTATTAGGAAATAAAAACTAAATATGTTGACTGTGATCTAATGAAAGAAGTCGTATTTATAATAGCAAGTAAATATACAGGCTAGAAGATTAAATAATAAATAGTAAATAATAAAATAGAATAATCAGAATATTATGTCAAATAAATTATATTTAGCCCAATATGACAAATAACAAATTTTCCTCAAGGGGCTTTTAGGCTAATAATAATAATAATAATAATAATAAAAACAATATACTCCTACTATTACTACTACTAAATATTAATAATATTATAATAAATAATAATACAGGTAATATTGTTGCAGCAGCTTTTGGTAAAACTCTTCAAACATAATCGGTTTCCATCGATCAAACGTTTTAAAAACAGACTCTTTCCTGAGACTTTATTAGTTCGGAGCTGCAGGAAGAGATCAGAGATCATTCACACCTCCAGGCAAACAGCTCTTATATTCTTATATAACAACAAAACGAAAAAGAAGCTTCACCTGCACAAAAAACAGATATCTCCGTTTTTATTTCTCCTTCTAAACCACCTTTTTATTTCTGTGTGTTTGTGTGAACTCAGTGGATTATCATCACCCACACTGGTGCAAAGTTATTAATCTTAAAGAATGGTGTTTATCTGTTTTTTGAGGCCTGAAGGTTTAACATGAGGACCCTGCAGAAAACCTCCAGAAAACCTGCAGAAAACCTCCAGAAAACCTGCAGAAAACCCACGAAGCTCTCCAAAGGTCACCGCCAAGCATTTAATCATCTTAAAACACGCTTTAAAGTGTGGCTTATAACTCTGCAAAATATGCATAAACTGTGATTTAAAGTAAAAAAAAAAAAAGTCACAGCAAATTAAGAGACAGCGAACAAAATATAATTAACTGAGCTGTGCATGGCTGCATATTGTTGCATATTCCACCACTGCACAGCAATATGCAGCCATGCTCAGCACACTTTCATATTGTTGCATATTGTTGCATATTGTTGTGCAGTGGCATAATATGCAACAATATGCAAGTGTGCTGTGCATGGCTGCAGAGTGTTGTGCAGCATGCAGCCATGCAAACGAAACAAATTATCACGGAAATAAGGTCGGAATATTTTACTGACAGTCCGTAAAAAAAAATTTAATTTACATAAATTTCGCACTTAACGTCATTACGCTCTTTAGCATACTGTAATATTTCACCAACTTCTCCAGGTTGACGTAAACTGGCGTAAACTGATGTTATTCTGCAGAGATCGACGCGGTAAAAATGCGCATTTCTGACGCTTTAACAGAAAATACGCGCGCTAAAAATATTTGATGTGTGCGTAAAACTAATTATTAAAAACTCGATCAGATAATCAGAGAGGAATAATGACTTTAAAATGATATAAATAACATGTAAATGATATAACTTTTATTTTTGTTTGTTTGCTTTGTTGTTGTTGTTTTAACTCTATTCTTTCTTCTTGTCATTATTATTATTGTTATTTCTTTTCTTGGTTTTGAATGTTGAGGTTGTTTTCTCTTTAGTGTACTTGATGGGTTTGTCTGTAAGCTCTTCTACTTAAAGGTTAAAATAGACTGTTGTAATTACAAAGAGTGGATTTCATATATATGAAAACAGCCTTGAAAAAAGGGAAAAATAAAGTATAAAAAAATAAAATGATATAAATATAATTCTCAGTGTAATTTACACAACTGTAAACTGTGGATGCTTATTTATTTTTTTATGAGATGTTTGGATCTCTGCAGGAGGAAACTCGTTAAACACGAGCAGTAAAAACTAAAAGCAACTGTTTGCTGTTTGGATCCCAGTTATAACCTCGATGGCATCTCGCTCAAGCAGAGAGACGCTTCTCATTTAAATCAGATAAATAGATGGGATACATATTTATACTGGACGTTTTTATTAGCTTCGATTCTTTCAAAGATTTTCTCTCACACACTTTCTTTTTTTTTGCTCAAAGTATTTTTATTGGTATTCTGTACAAAATCCAATAAATAATTGTATAAACAAATGACATCCCTATAACAATATTACTGCACCATTAAATAAGCAGAGTTCATTTCATAAACAATTACATTTATACATATAAATGAATTAAATCCGATAGCAACATAAATTAAACATATACCAAACAAAACAAAAAAAGAATTAAAAAAAAAGAAAGGACCAAATAAACCCAGAAAAATAAGTAAATTAATAATAATAATAATAATAATAAATACACTTTCTGGTCATTTTTTACATTATGAGCCCCTAAAACACACTATTCTCGTGTTTGTTTTTACTAAACTGGTTCCTTTACGCACAGACAGACTCTTTGTTTTCTGTCTTCATCCATCCAGACGGACACGTGGAAGGTTCGGCGGAAACGCACCGTTAATATTCAATTAGTGGAAGAAAGCGTTTGACCTTGGCTGACCTTGAGGATAAAGCGAGCAGTAAAGCTCCAAAGTGACAGCAGCTCTCCAGACAGAGCCAAGGACTAAGAATCAACATGCAGGACTCTAAATATAGTGAATGTGGAGAGAACCAACATGCAGGAGGAGCTGAGGAGCTGAAGATGAGTGGCCTTTGCGCGCAAACAGCTTTCCATTCACCTGACGCTTTTTTTTACGCGTAAAATCCTAAATCAGCAGCAGCCGGTTGCTCCATAAGTTGATGGTCAAATAGTGCATTTACCAGAGGTCAGAGTTCACTCTCTGAAGCCTCACACAAGAGGATGCATGACAGATACAGCTTTGTTTTAAAGCTTTAAGTGACTGAGACAACGACAAAACATCAGAGGAAATATAAACAGTGTGATGATGATTTTTTTAATGAAGTCAAATACCATAATAAATCTTAAATGGATGTTTTACAGAAGTTATAATAAAATGAAAAATATAAAGCTGCAGCTAATATGGGTGCACTTTAATATTATTAGTATTATTTTATAAATTGTTTTAGTATTATTAGAATTTATAATTTTGTAATTCTTCGACAGAAAACTACCTGAACAAATAAATAAAATAATATTATTTGACACTCGGATCATAGATGTGCCTGTATTTTCCCTTTTCTGCAGTTAAATTAAATGAAATATCATAAAATGACAGAGACTGATTCATCACATATAAAGTACTTTAGGAATATTACAGATTATCACAGAGACATTATAGGCACAAATAGCAGAAAATGGTTTATATATAATATAATATTATTATATTAAATTAGATTGATATAATGCCATTTGGTACAGGAGTACCTGACTTTCAGTCGCCTTAGTAAAAAACAAATAAAAAATATTATTTCTTTTGTTGGATTGGTGTTCTTGTTGGTTTTTAATTCTTTATTTACTTAATTCTTTTTTTTTAATTTTATGTGTATATTGTACGTGTTATATCATTTCATGTGTGTAATTTTGGTGTCACTGCTCCTTTAAGTGTTGCTGTAACTGTTTCCATTAGTGTGATATTGGTCATTTCCTTTATTTTTCTTACTGTTGCAGGTGGGAGGAAAAATGAATAAAAAAATAGAAATTTGCTCTGTGATTTATATGACTTGCAATTAAAAAAAATATGCTGTTTTATGCATGAAAATGCATATAATTACATCTTAAATTAGGATGTAAAATCATGCCATAAAAACACAGAAATGCTATTTGATTAATTAGTAATAATAGTGATGAATGTGCCTTTATTGATGAGTGAATAGTGAAGGTTAAGAGTCTTTAGCTCTCTGCATGGACACAGTTCAACATGTCGGTTTTTATGTGTATTTGTTCTCTGTATATCCGGACTGACTTGTCGCTGTTTCCATTCACCAGCATCTCTTTAAAACAAGTTATACATTTATTAGGACTCTATTAAAGTTTTTACCTCTGCGCATAAAACGGGTCAGTTACTGGTGTCGCTTTCATATTAAAGCTCCATATTACAGCACACTGATATCACCACATGTCTCACATGGATTAGTCATAATGCTGCAGCTCTAACAGCTCTGCAGTGATTTACAGCCTGCTGCTGTGTCTATATGTACTCTATATATTCTTATTTATACTCTGTCAGCTGGGCAGGCCAACAGGAAGAAAAAAAAAGAGGACCAAAGGGAAATAAACCGCTCTGTTCCAGGTAAACACACCAGGATGGAAAAACCACAGCAGCAGCAGTACAGTCCACATCCACATCCACAGTGTGTGAGGGAGTCCCTGCAGGAATATTAAAGACTACAAGAAGTGCACTTTCAATTAGAGAAAGTGTGATGGCAGAGAGAAGGAGGAGGAGGAGCTGTGGGGAGAAGGATGGAGGGATGAGAGGGAGGAAGAGGGGGAGACATGGTATAAAATAAAGCTAAGAAAGAAGAGGAAATAGTCCAAGAAAGAAGAGAAAAACAAAGAAAGAAAATGGAGAAAGAATCACAACAAAGAAGAAGAAATGAAAGAAGAAAGAGGGGAAGACACAAGACATTCAAAAATACCATAAAGTGTATTTTGACTCTCTAGCGTTTCACTGTGCTTTGACCTCAACTTGTTGCTTTTTCTTGAGTTTTGTTTATTTTTATTTTCATAGTTCTCTCTTTTCATCCATTTCTTTTAGTTTTGTAAACACTTGTGATGAATTGTGTTGCGTTTACAGAAATCTGGTTCGAGTGGTCACGCTAACAAAAAAATAATGCTCGAATTAGATGTTAAACCACCGATGAATCTGGTTTCAGTCTTATTTATATAAATATGTTTTAATTATTTCTCTTGTTGTCTTTTCGTCTTTGTCGGTCCAGAGTTCATGAATCTAATCTGATTCCAGTCTAGATTTACAACAGAACCATGAACACAACATCAAACCTCAACACCTGGGACCCAAATTCAAATTACACTTAAACACTGTATAATCTAACAAGTAAATGTTACCTCTTTGAATAAGAGAAGTTTTCCTTATTTTGGTGGCATGGCAGTCTAGCTGGGAACTGTTACTAATGACGACACAAAAACAACATAATAGAAAGAATATCAAAAAGATCACTTTGAAGAACACATACAGCTAAAACTCAAAGGCAAGACGAAGATAAATAAGATGCAACATCTTCAGAACGAGTGTGTCGTACATGTACTTGTTTGGCTGCGTTCAGACCAACATTACTGAATCAAAAGTGGCTCCTCCTCCTCATTCACTTCAATGAGACGAACGTAGAGGGCAACAAAAAGGTCGTCAGCCAATCAGTTTATAGTCTGAACACGACGTCACTCTGTAGCAACGGAGTCTTTTGCTTTCAACACATCTTGCTGTCACATGAGTTACATCCTGGAGATGTAAACAGTCACTGGAATAACATTTGATATCTGCAGCGTTTGATGAGCAGGTCCCTTATTTTCTGTTTTTATATCATCCTGTATCTTCCCAGTGTTGCTCTTTATGTATTCAAATTCAACATTCAAAGTGTGTATGTTTTAGCGTCAAAATGCTATTTTCCCACGTGACCTGACGTAGGTTTCTGCATGATGAAGCTGCTACATGTACAGTATATAAACATCCTTATAGTCAATGTATTAATACAGTAACTTAGATGGCGGTCGGCGTGCTCCCAGTTTGGAGAAGCAGACAGGAGTAAAGGCAGGAAGCTGAACAGTGTACTGCTGTGGACGCCACGTTAGTTCGGATCCAAAAGGGCAACGGTAAACCAGCAACTCCACTGTTCTCAGAGGTAAAATTACTGTTTTTGTGAATGGAGTCTGGTGGCTTTGAAGAGAGCGATATAACAGCTTCAGTTCCCCGTCAGAAAGGGCCGTCGGACGGCGAGGTAAAACGGCTGGGACGGGAGCAGCAGTCCCCAGCTTATATCGTTATATATCTCTCTTCAAAGCCACCAGACTCCTTTCACAAAAACAGTAATGTTACCTTGCAGAACATGGGAGTATACATACAACCCAATTTCAAAAAATCCATACTAACTCTTTCAGTTATTTCCAAACTTAGCACGGCTAATGTTGACTCAGCTCATGCTAGCGTTCACATTATTCATAACCTCATTGATTAGCTAACCTATGGACCCATCCTTTAAGAGCTGAGGACAGCCTGTATGAATGTGTCCTCTCAGCAGAACCCCACTTTCTGTCGGACCTCTCTGAGGATCGGTGCCGCCAACTCCCGGGCCCTGCAGGTCCCCCGGGCCAGCACCCCCTCCAGGTGACCGCGGTCTGCCCTCAGCCTCTCGATCTCCTCCCTGATGGGCGTCAACCTCTGGATCACAGCCTCGGTGACCAGCTGCTTATAGACTCCCGTGTCCATCCCTCCGGCCTGGGACACCGCCTCCTCCACGCTGATCATCGCCATGGCGGCGTGGATCGTCACCAGGTTGGACACGCCCGGTCGCTTCTCCGGGTCGAAGGTGACCTCGGAGGTGAAGTCAGTGATGGCGCGGCGGACCTTGAGGGCGATGTCATCAGGGGAGTCCGTAATGGTAATCGTCGCCATCGCTTGGGGATCGGATTTGGACATTTTGGAGGAAGGGTCACGGAGGGATTTGACCTTTCGTGTAGCGCCTGAGGGAGGAAATCACATTGAGATACTTATTAGTATGATGAGAAAACCATCAAATCAAGAAAGAACTACATGGTTGAGCTTCAAACTACTACGTCTGTACGGTGAAAATTACGCTGAACGTCATGAACGAACGGACACGAACGAACAGCTGATTGTAACGTAAAAGTGAAACTTAACAGACGTGACATGAACAGCGTTCTCCTGATGAAAGCCTTGAGTTTGTTGGACCCATCCACCTCCCGTTCCACCCGCCTGGTGTGTGTCTTTTTGCTCTTTAAACCACGTCACCACTCTCCCGGTGCACTTTCTCTGAGTGTTAATTGTTGCCACGGATTGATTTACATTTAAAAAATTATTTATTTTATTGCTGATACTTGGAAACACGGCTAATGTACACAAGGTACATTCAGAGTTTGAATCTAGTTTACGTCAGCGGGAGTAAAATGATGAAACGAGAGTCTTTGTGCAGCAATGAATGAAGTATTATAGTTTCATTACAGCTGCCCCGCGTGTGTGTGTGTGTGTATAAACGTCAGTGTGAAGCAGACGTATCTCGGTGTGAAGTGATGAGCAGACTGCAGAAGCCGGGATTTCCTTTCCTTTCTTATTTATCATCCCCCGTCCTTCCGCCATCTTGCCATCTGACTCTTTGTCTCTCTCTCTCTCTCCCGTACTACGAGTCCACATCCGTCCCACGTGCCACATCCTGTCTATCAGCCGTGAGACGTTCCTTATTTCAGGCAAATTAAAAGAAGTCTTTTGTTTCAAAGGGAAGGTGGTGACTGACAGAGACAAGAAATGAAGACTAGATCCGCCGGTCGGAGCCAAAAGCTGCTCGCTGAAGTCATCCCGAGGACACCCCCACCCAATCTATTATCACTCTATTATTCTGATACAAGAGGAGGAAGATATTTCTTTAATCAAAGCTGCGTTGCACACATGACTGACTCCATCTCGTGCTTTTATGAAACTGATAATCAAGGAGGATGAACCGGGGAGAGGGGAGGGACCTCTGAACATGTCAGCCATCTGGGAGAACACACTGGAAATCACAGAGGCTGCGTTCAAAATCCCATACTACGCCCTACATAGATGCCCAATATGCGTAATATCGTTCAACGTACTTCAGTGTGAATAATCAGTAGCGTGTATCTTTTCAGACGCACTGAGCAGTAATTCGTCGTCACTTTCCGAGAGCCTCCTAGCCAGTTGGAGACGTGTAATCACAAAAGTGTGGTTGGAAAGAACGGATTTTGCCACGAAGTGAAAGTCAATTGTTCGTTCCATTGCAACATTGGCGCCAAGCAGCAGAGCTACGCTTCCGCCATTTTGGACTGAAAGCATCTACGGGACGCCAGTAAAACGTTCACCTACACAGAGCCGTACAAAAGTAAAACTAAATCATTTCTCTCTTATTGTCATATTCTACTGAAAAGGCCTGTTTTGAACAATAAAACAGAGGTTCGTCTCTTTGCTTCTACACTCTTTGGTGGAATCTCGTACTTACAGTAAGATTGAAGCGTTATTGATGTTACAGAGCCGTCCGTCAATGTCTATTATGAACGTTGTCGTCACTTCCACGTTGCATTGTGGGATATTTATGCCAGAAATACTATGCAATTCACGTACTGTTGGTTTCATACTAAGATTTCGGACATACTAAAATATCTGTTTTTAAATAGCATGTTAGTGTGGAATTACAGACACAACAAGAGTAATAATTTCAAAATAAAACTGTATTAATGTCATATTGTATGTTAAGTCTGACTGCTTGTCAATATTCTTTATAATTTGACCTGGAAAAAAACTCTTTTGTAAGGGAAACCAAAATGTCAGGACACAAAGTTGAAGTCAAAACAATAAAATACGATGAGGCCAGAAAGAGCCAATTACAAAAGGAATCATTTAACACAGAACTTAAAATAGTCTTTGATCTGTCCAGCGATATCAGTTCCCTTCGTTTAATTTCCTTCTACAGATTATCTCCGGTGGCTGCAGCAGAAACACAAAGGCTTTCTGATTCATCACTATCCAAGAATTAGCTACGGACCGCAAACAGCAACAGCTACTCATTGATTAATACTGCATTTATACATTTTAAGAAATATTCTTATTTAAACCATTCTGGCATTTATATTTAACACATTTAATAGATTCAACTTCTCAGTATCTTGCTCTGTGGTTATAGATTATATATTGCACATTTGTACATATTTCTTATATTTTCATTTCTGTTTTATTATTTATTTACTTATACTTCTCTACATATATTGTGTTTATATTGTAGCATAATGTACATAATTTACATGTTACATGCTCCTTTATTTCTATTTTCTTACATTTCTTTTTGTTTACAGTTGCTCTTACAGTATAAGAGCAACTGATTCTGTTTTGCATTCTTAAGTTTGCGAAGAGGCTTTTCTGTGGCTCAAGAGTTATGATGGCCGACCGTGAACCGCCACGTCCACGGTTCAAACCTGTCAAATCTTTGTTGCATTTCTCTCCCTTGTTTCCTGTCATCTTTCTACTATTATCTCTATCTGATAGAGGCATAACACGTTGTGAAGATAAAACAGAAATTTATCAGAATTGCTTCAACCTCTGAAAAAACACACAGCGGCCGACCCTTGTTGTTTTGCTCTTTGCTGTATTTCTCTCGTTCCAGTCGTCTGCTGGACAACCGTTGATGACGTTACATCATCATCCAGATGTTTCCAGCAACTAAAACAGGGTTTGTTGAAAAATCACTCTAAAATGAAAACACGGGGGCTTCTTTTAAAGCTGCTGTTTTGTTCGACAATCATTCAGGAAAGGAATCTACGGAGGGGAACGACAAAGAGACGCACAGAAGCAGAAATGTGTTCATTTCCAATGCAAATGAACAAATACTTTCTAAGTTTGTTTGGTTTTAATTCGAGCAAAGCAAAGTGCTCAACTCTTTATTGTTTCCAGATTCAGACACTCTGGTTGAAAGATTCAGACTGCACTCACAGATTCTTTCTCTTGTTTTAAAGACTCGATACTGAGAAACAAAAGATGGTTCAAATCATTCTGGGGAATGTTGTTTTATTTCTCTCCCTTGTTTCCTGTCGTCTCTCTACTATCATTGGTATCTAATAAAGGCATAAAGTGTAAAAAATAAATAAATAACTTTGCAACGATAAAACAGAAGTTCATCAGAATTGATTTACGAATGCAGCTCTGAAAAAACACTTATTGTTTTGCTCTTCGCTGTATTTTTCTCGTTCCAGTCGTCTGCTGGACAACCGTTGATAACGTTGCATCATCATCCAGATGTTTCCAGCAACAAAAACAGGGTTTGGTGTTAAAATCACTCTGAAATCAAAACACGGGAGCTTCTTTTAAAGCTGCTGTTTTGTTCAACAATCATTCAGGACAAAAGAATCCACGGAGGGAATGACAAAGAGAATTGAATTCTTAAAACGTTATTTCCAATGCAAATCAATGTGTTTCAAGTATTTTCTAAGTGTGTTTGGTTTTAATTCGAGCAATCGTTTCCAGATTCAGACACTCTGGTTGAAATATTCAGACTGCACTCACAGACTCTTTCACTTGTTTTAAGGACTCAAAAATGATTAAGAAAAAGATGGTTCAAATCCTTCTGGGGATGTTGTTTTATTCCTCTCCCTTGTTTCCTGTCATCTCTCTACTATTATTGCTATCTAATAAAAGCATAAAATGTAAAAAAAGAAATAACTTTGCAAATATTAAACAGAAGTTTATCAGAATTGTTTTAAAAATGCATCTCTGACACTTGTTGTTTTGCTCTTCGCTGTATTTTTCTCGTTCCAGTCGTTTGCTGGACAACCGTTGATGATGTTACATCATCATCCAGATGTTTCCAGCAACAAAAACAGGGTTTGATGATAGAAATCACTGGTGTTAGTCCTTCCGAAATCAAAACACGGGAGCTTCTTTTAAAGCTATTGTTTTGTTCGACAATCATTCAGGAGAAAGAATCCACAGAGGGAACGACAAAGAGACGCACAGATGCAGAAATATACTGTGTGTTGTAATCTGTTCTGCAAAAAGTCTCATCAAGTTATGTTTGTCTGTAATTGAATTGAACATTATCTAATGCAAATCAACTTGTTTCAAGTATTTTCTTAGTATGTTTGGTTTTAATTCGAGCAAAGCAAAGTGCTCAACTCTTTATTGTTTCCAGATTCACACACTGGTTGAAATATTCTGACTGTTCACTAAATGATAAAAATAAAAAGATGGTTCAAATCCTTCTGGGGAACGTTTGTTGCATTTCTCTCCCTTGTTTCCTGTCATCTCTCTATCAGTCTCTCTATTTAATTAAGGCATGCAATGTCTTTTTAAAGCTGCCGTTTTGTTCGACAATCATTCAGGAAAAAGAATCTACAGAGGGAAAGACAAAGAGACGCACAGAAGCAGAAACTATAACCCCTTATGTTGCAACCTGCTCTGCAAAAACTCTCATCAACAAGTTATTTTTGTCTGTAATTGAATTCTTAAAATTGTATTTTCTTAAAAACAAGTTCAGTAGGTATAGTAGCCTCGATTCCAATGCAAATCAACTTGTTTCAAGTATTTTATAAGTTTGTTTTGTTTTAATTCTAGCAAAGCAAAGCGCTCAACTCTTTATCGTTCCCAGATTCAGATACTCTGGTCGAAATATTCTTACTGCACTCACAGATCCTTTCACTTGTTTTAAGAAGTTTTATGACTCTGTTATGGACAAAAAATATTTTAAAAAGATGGTGATTTAATTCAGAAATCACAGCTAGAATGCAACAAGCTTTTGTCCCCGTATAAAAACAAAGTATTAGTTATGTATCTACAGTGTAAATGAGCTGATATCTCATTTAAACAGCTGCTAATACCAACACGATTTCTCTAGTGTGTTTTAAAGGAGTTTAATGAGCTGTGATGATTCACCGTAATGTTGTTTAAGAGGTTTTTCCACATCTTGCAAAAGAAGGAAACTGATGAAATCACTTATTTCATGATTATGAATAAGTGCAATATCAACATTTCATATTTCATATTCATATGTGCAATAACCCAACCACTCATTCAGTCTATTTTTAAATCTTATTCTTTACTGTTCATTCATTTATTATAACTTTTGTTTACTGGCTTATTTAGTATGTATTGTTTTGTATTTTTACTGATGCCTCTTGTTGTTGCACTCTCCTTTTTTGCTGCAAATTACCCCGCTGCAGGACAAACAAAGGATTATCTTGTCTTATCATATCTTAATACATTTGGCACATATAAATAAAAACACAAAGCGACCAATCATTGGCTACCAGAGATCTATTTTATGACAGTTAGCTGCCTTCAGAAGCTTGTATCTGATTAAAACCTAGTGTGTTTATGTGTGCCGGAGTGTGTTCTTACTGAGCAGGGCGGCGGGTTCAGGGAACAGGTCTCCGTAGCGGTTGTTGAAGACGCGAGCGAGATCCTGAGCCAGCTCCAAATGCTGGACCTGGTCCTCTCCGACGGGGACATAAGTGGACCTGAGAGACAAACCGGGAACACAACGTGAAGCCTCCTCAACAACACAGGAGATAAAACACAACAGTAAGACATCGGAGACACCGCTGGAGCGCTCATCAGGGTCGGTTTATGATTTAACTTTGCAACTGTCACCCGGGAGGAAACGATCCATTAATTTCTTCTTTAATAAAATCCAGGTTTGAACTTTTTTCTGCTGCGTCGCCCCCCTTTTTTTTTTTTAAAACAGGAAATTGTCTGTTTGATGGTTCAAGTGGAAACTGCTGAGGAGATAACGTCTTAATTTGTTCAGAAATATAAAGCTTTTCATTTTCACTGCAGACACACAGAGATACAAGAATAACTGATGTGATCACTGACTCATCTACTGACGCAGCAGCAGCACGCCATGTTGCATCAGACTGTTTCTCTGCACTAGCATATGATAATATGTCCTGTCAGAAACCCAAATAAAACAGCTTGATTTACTACATGTTAAATATATCAAGGAGCGTTAAAGGGCTGATTCACACAACTCATATAAAACATATTTTGGAGAGATAGTTTTGGTTTAATTTGTGCAGGTTTTGGGATATACGTCTGTTAGATTTCTGCCTCCACCCCCAGACAGTAGAAATTAAAGGAATTTTATTTAGGTTGGAAAAATAAATAAATAAATAAATAAATAAAAAGAGACAAACAAAACAAAACTGATTTAAAATAATCTAAAAGTAAAGTAATTTTAAAGTAATCTTTCCACATTCAGATTTGGATGGTTAAGAACATTTGTAAAACAGTCTGTTTATTGTCAATACTGTATATATTGTTCCTATTTTTATATTTCATTCTATTTAAATTGTTCATATTTTAAATGTGTGTCTACTTTTTTTTTGCTTTTTTTACCATGTTTAATTTTTCTTTTCCGCTGATGCTACTTGTTTCTGTACTAGCCCCTTTGCTGCTGTACACAATTTCCCCACAGTGGGACTAATAAAGGAATATCTTATCTCCTTATCTTATTTGGTGCGTCTGGATATAAGAGAAGTTTAAGGGAATGATGCTGCATGAGGCCCAACGATTCTCAATCTTGCATGAACAGACTCAACAGGAAAATGTATCTGACAACACACAGGACATCCTGCTTGTGTGGAGTTCTTACTTGTAGAGGAGAATATCGGCGGCCTGGAGGACGGGATACGTGTAGAGACCAACGCTGCCTTCGTTCTTCAGTTTGCTCTTCATCTGAGGAGGGAACAATAAGGAAGTTGAGATGGAAGAAAAGCAAAGATAAAAGGTGGAAACATTGACTCAAGTCGTCTTTTTCTTTCCCTCAGAGAGACATTTTCACTTTTACGACTCATCAATTCTCAGACAAACGTGGTGCGGATGACTTCACGTAACATTTTCCAGCATGTTAGAGATCAACTCATCTGTTGGGTAAACAAAAGGTGTTTTCTATGAAGCAGCAGGGACCAACAACAGGGAGCAGCTGGGTCTCTCGCTCGCTCTCAGACTGTATTAAAGCTGCATGAGGCCAGAAGATTACTGGAATTATAAGATAATAGAGAAACAAAACGAAAAAAAAAAATCTAGTTTTTAAACATTATACTCACTTTTTATTTTATTGTTTTTTTAATTATTGTTTTATTGTTCCCATAAGAAAAAATGACAACAACAACCTAAACCATAACAAATAAAGTAAGTAAAAAATGTACATATGATAGCAGATAGTAACTGTAAATTGAAAAACAAAGTATTCAAAAACAAGGGAGGAAAGAAAAATCATAATAAAATAAATAAATAATTAAATTAAAAAAAATAATGTAAAAAAATATATATATAAATAATAAATAAAAAGTAAAATAATATTAATAAAGAAATATAAAAAAATACGAATAATTAAATTAATAAAATAAATTCAACCTACTTACATCCTGGTGGTTAATTCACCCACACAGGACCGATACAGAGAACATACTGTGTATTTAAAGCACATTTACAACGTTTTAGTGTTCAATAACTAATCTTTTTGTCTTTTAACATCTTACTAAATAATATTGAATGGATATATTTACTAAAACATGCATTGAAGTGACTTTCTACTTTATTTTTTATTGATTATTTATTATCAGTTTATAAAGTTATTTTTATTATTTGGTTGATTATTGTGGTTGAAATAAAATGCTACTGTAAGTATTGGCTGATCAACAACAGGATTATAAAAAAGATATTTCTCACTAATATCATAATAATTGAAAAAAAAATTAACTTCACTATTTACCAAGTGCAGGCTTACTGATCATTATTTGAGTTATGTGCATGTGTGAGTGTCTGCAGCTGCAGGAAATGATCTATAAATAATTATTATCTAATAATTATCAGAGTCTCACCTTCCACTGCGGCAGGTGTCGGAGGCGGGGCATGCTGGTCAGACAGCCGAGGATCCAGGAGAGCTCAGCGTGCTCGGACACCTGCAGGGTCGAGAGAGGAGGGAGGTCAGGTGAGGTGAGGTGAGGACACAATAAATGTCACCGTCAGGGAAAAATGATCTGTTATAATCAGCTTAGAAACAAACACACAGATATTCATATTGACATTGACATGCTTTAACTTGATTTCACAAGGTCACATGTTTGTGTCTGGTCCAGTTGTAGTTCATTTGGGATCTTTCATATTTTACTCTCTAACTAGTCAATCTTTCCTGATCTATAACCTGCTATATTTAGTAGTACTTCTACCTGACCTCACTGTAATTAACTCACAATTTTTTGCCTCGTCAATTAGGAACTTAAAGTCAGACAAATCCAGATCTTTCTGATACAGGAAGTGACATCTTTACTACAACTGGAGAACATCAGATAAACAGTTTGATGCTCTTGTAGATGAACTGACAATCTGCTGCTGTAATTTGTAATTTGATGTGTACTTTATTACTTTCATTCTCTTTGTTAGTAGTATTTATTTCCCTTTTTTCACAATGGACAAATCATATCTGCATATCTACATACATACACATGTATTCTATGTGTGTCTTTGTGTTGTTTATTCCAGTTAAAAAAATTAAATAAACACTGGTAACCTCAGAGAAGCATTCAAGAGATAAATAGAGGAAATCAATGAAGCAGCCAGATTAAAGGAACACAGGTGAGAGAGAGGTGAAAGAGGTCTGATATGGGACAGGTGGAGGGTGACTCCATAACGCCTCCAAGTGGCAGAGAAGAGTACTGCCTCTCCCCCTCTGTCCTCTACCTACTCAGACAGGTGCACCTGGTCACACCTGTGTTTACTGATAGACAAGTTTACACTACAAATGAGAGATGTGTGGTCAAATGAATGATTAATAATATCATGTTGTTGTGAAGCAATGAATGGGTGAATGTTGACGTAGTGTAGCATCTGGCAGTGGTACATTGACTCCAACATATCAGCTTTCATGGAGGCTGTCCTGAATGTGTGTGAATGCAGGAAATATCCTACAAATTCAAGTTTATGGACGCCGGCTGTATCGCCGTCCCGTCTTTCTGTTGTTGCTTGAAAAGCATTCTGGTCAGCGTGACGTCAACACCAGACAGCAGGGACATAAAGCAGGATTTCAGGCTAACATGTGGAGGGGTGGTGGTATTAGTTTCACACTGCAGACAGACAAGAGATGGGACAGATGTTGATGACGGCGCAGAGAGGGATGGAGATGGTTTGAAGTGCAATAAAACTGTGATATTTAAAAGCTCGGGTAGAACAAGGCCTCCATTCATGCTGCGTGGTAAGAATGCACTGAGATATGATAAAGTTACGGATCATACACTGATAGTGATGTTATCATGCAGCCACGGCAACAACTCCTGTAAAGATGGGATTCTAGAGAACAGTTGATCCAGCACAGTAAATCTCTCCTTCTATAAAACCTAGAGGATGCATGGGTCTGCTGATTCAGGGGTTCCCAACCTGGGGTCCGGGCTCCTCTTAGGGGGCATCAAAGACAACAGTAAGGATTTGTCTGTAGTGAGGTTGTCAAAATTAGTTGCGCTGTCAATCGATTAAAATATTTAATTGTGATTAATTGCATGATTGTCCATAGTTAATCGCAAGTTAATCACACATTTTTTATCTATTCAAAATGTACCTTAAAGGGAGATTTGTCAAATATTAATCCTCTTATCAACATGGGAGTGGACAAATATGCTGCTTTATGCAAATATATATATATGTATTTATTATTGTAAATCAATTAACAACACAAAACAATGTCAGATATTATCCAGAAACCCTCACAGGTACTGCATTTAGCATAAAACAATATGCTCCAATCAGAACATGGCAAACTGCAGCCCAACAGGCAACAACAGCTGTCAGTGTGTCAGTGTGCTGACTTGACTATGACTTGCCCCAAACTGCATGTGATTATCATAAAGTGGGCATGTCTGTAAAGGGGAGACTCGTGGGTACCCATAGAACCCATTTACATTCACTGATCTGGAGGTCAGAGGTCAAGGGACCCCTTTGAAAATGGACATGACAGTTTTTCCTCACCAAAATTCAGCGTAAGTTTGGAGCGTTATTTCAAGTTCTTCCTGACAAGCTAGTATGACGTAGTTGGTACCAATGGACTCTTTAGGTTTTCTAGTTTCATATGATGCCAATATCTTCACTCTAGCTTTAAAACTGACAACCTAAAAATCGCAAGTTGCATTAAAGAAATTAGTGGCGTTAAAACAAATTTCAATCACAAAGATATTTTTGATTCTTGGTAGGCCACATTATGTTTAAAATGATGTTTTGTGCACAGTTGCAGATAAAGATCAAGCTACACTAATATTACTAGTATTATACTATTAGATTCCAGTGGTGGCTGTGTAGGATTGTTTCCAACTCGTGTGATCCAAACATTTCCAATAACTTGACATATTCTGCTTCAGTTCATATTTGTTGGCGTTTAGCCTTTAAAAAACAACGTTTTCACTGTGGTCAAAACACTGTTTGCTCTCCCGCTCGCTGCACACAAAGGGAGGCATGATTTTGTTGGAGGATTTGTAGTTTTTTTTAAGAGCTTCAAAGAAAATAGTTTCGGAACCACTGTGCTGATTCATTCACTTCCTTTCTGATACCACTGACTTCAACTCGTCTCAAGATCTGTTCTCTTTTTTTCTTCAATGAAGTCGAGTATTTTCTTTGGGCCGTCGTCGTATTTTTACATGTGGAGCAGGCGTGTTCAACGGGAGGGTCGCCTCGCTGCCAAGTTATGTGGCATGAAGCTAAACGGGAATAAAAATAGGACTGTGTGTGTGGAGGGGAGGGGGGGGGGGGGCAGAGAAACACAGATGGGCTGAACTCTCACACTCTTTCTCTTAAACACTTCACTTCAAACTTGTGAGTAAGAAAAGAAAAGACAGAAACAAACAGCTGTTGTGATTTCTCTCCCAATCCTCACTGCGATCTTTATCTTAATGCTGCTTTATAGCTGCTTATGTTTTTATGGTGAACTTGCAGAGCGT
>CAKAOI010030746.1:0-16763 GCA_916701655.1 Sebastiscus albofasciatus | reverse complement strand
CCCCCCCCCCCCCCCCCCCCCCCCCCCCCCCCCCCCCCCCCCCCCCCCCCCCCCCCCCCCCCCCCCCCCCCCCCCAGAGAAACACAGATGGGCTGAACTCTCACACTCTTTCTCTTAAACACTTCACTTCAAACTTGTGAGTAAGAAAAGAAAAGACAGAAACAAACAGCTGTTGTGATTTCTCCCCCAATCCTCACTGCGATCTTTATCTTAATGCTGCTTTATAGCTGCTTGTGTTTTTATGGTGAACTTGCAGAGCGTACAGCGGAGCCGGAGATAAGAATCAGGAGTGATCAAATAAGCGTTTTGTGGGCCGGCGAGTCAGCAGGTAAACATTACAGCAGTAACATAAACAGTCAAAGATGGCCGACTGGCTGGATGACAAACTAGAAAAGAGACTAAAAGCTGCCTTTTAAAAGCACATAAACATATATTCATAAGCAAAACGCAAGTCCTCTGCAGCATTGATCATGTTAAGGCTGCAACTAACAATTATTTTTACTGTCGATTAATCTGTTGATTATTTTTTCTATTAATCGATTAGTTGTTTGGTCTATACAATGTCAGACAATGCTTAAAAAATGTGGATCAGTGTTTTCCAAAGCCCAAGGTGACGTCCTCAAATGTCTCGTTTTGTCTACAACTCAAAGACATCCAGTTTACTGTCGTAGAGGAGTAAAGAAACCAGAAAATATTCACATTTAAGCAGCTGGAATCAGAGAATTTAGACTTTTTTTTCTTAAAAAATGACTCAAACCGATTAATCAATTATCTGAATAGTTGGTGATTCATTTAATAGTTGACAACAAATCGATTAATCATAGCAGCTCTAGATCATGTTGATGTTTTGCACAGCAAATGTGTGAAATAAATGTGCAGACATAAGCTTAATATGTGCACAAGCTTGTAATGAAACACACCATCCATCCATCCATCCATCCATCCATCTCCTGCCCACCTGAGACTGCTGGAAGAGGATCGCCCTCTCCGGGTCGATGCCGCAGGCCAGCAGGCTGGCTGCCATGTCCAGGATGTTGCTCCGGAGCTGCGCCGGGTCCTGAGGTTGTGTGATGGAGTGCAGGTCCACGATGCTGTAGAGCACTGAAGGATACTGGTTCTGCAGAGCCACCCAGTTCTCCAGGGCGCCCAGGTAGTTGCCCAGGTGGGGCACGCCGGTTGGCTGGATCCCCGAGAATACGCGTCCACCTCCTGGAGGCTCCTGGAGAACAAAAAGGAGAATATGATCAGGGTTGCTTCATCTGCACTTCGTAGGTTAAAGGATAACTTTGGTATTTTTTTACCTGGACCATATCGTCCCAGGTTTTTGTGTCTAAGTGACTAACAGGGACAACAATTTATGAAATTGGTCCAGTACTGAGGGAGACGCCGGCCGCTAAATGAGTTGTAATGTCATCATTTGGGGCAACCTGGCACCGTCAGTGTAGGAGAGGAGCCTTTGTAGGGTCCTTTCAATAATGTTGTCAGACACTTCTAATAACAATCTGAGCCTGCAGTGGGAAAAACAAGAACTTTTGAGTGAGGAGTTGCTCCGAGCGATTACATTACAGCTTGTTTAGAGGCGTTCTCCCTCAGTACTGGACCAATTTAAATAATTATAGTCCCCATTAGTCACTTAGAAACACAAACATGGGATAATAGGGTCCAGGTTGAAAAATACCAAAGTTATTCTTTAAAGATGCTTTCTGATTTACCGTAATAAACAAGATGATTCAAGATGTTTTACAGCCTCACATGCCTGTTATTAATGCTAGTGTGACTGTACACAAGTAATAGTTTCCATGATATCAATGTTTCAAAATGAATGCAGTAATGATTTGTTGATTTTAAATTCTAAACTAAGAAGAAGAAGAGAAGAGAAACTAGTGTTTGTAGAGAGAGAGAGGGTGAAGGTGAAAAGGTGAGAAGGCCTGCAGAGACTGAAGTGTCAGTGTTAAACTATTGGCAGGTTGGAGGCCAGCAGCGGTCATGCTTGTGTTACTGAGATGCTAACTCCATGGCTAGCACCTCTGTTCTCTCCCAAACACATCAGCACAAAGAATGCATCACCTCACCGGCCAACAATAATAATTAACATCCGTCCAAGCCGACTTCAAGGCCTCTGTTACCACAACGGGGAAGGACACTGGGGGAGGAGGAGGGAGAGGCAGAACCACGGAAATACCACACAACACGCAGCCCACCGTATCACCAACATTAGAACCTTATTTTACTGGAGCTGGAACAGCAACGGGCTCTTCACTCGTTGTGTTTGTATCGCTGGGCAAACATTGTGTTTCTCTTTATGCACAGCCGGGTCGGGCCAGACCGCCTCGTTTCTTCTGGCAGCGGCCCGCTACCACTGAACCTTGGCTTTCAAATGGCCCCGCTGGAAGAGAGTCGTAACCGCCGCTTGTGGCACCGAGCACCACATGATGCAATTAGAGGGCAAGCAGAGCGGCACCTGTCATGAGACGTGAAACCGCAACGGCGTCCAAAATCTAGGGCTCCTTCACCACAGTAGATTAGAGCTTTGATGGAGCAGAAACACACAGAGACGCAGGCTGGGTCTGGGTGTTTATGTTGGGCAGTTAGAAGGACAAAGTGTTTGGGGTCGGGGTGACGCACGTTTTGCCTGCCCGCCGTGGAGGCCGGGGATTCGGTTCCCGGTAGAGGTGCGGCGCTGTAGCTTGGCCGGGTGCTCCGACTCACAGGTGAGGAGGTGGTGAGGGATCATGTCCGTGTTGGGGTGGGGGGGCGGAATATGTGGAAGAGATAACATGAACCTCCACGTGCACAAGGGTTGAAATAACACAAGTTTAAAACAATCCAGGTTAGCAGAGGTCAGCAATGAGAGAGACTACATATTAAGATGCACTGCATTTAAAAAAAAAATGCAAGTGGCCGTGTAGTTGTAGGTGTGTCACTTCAGGTACCGGTAAGAAGATGAAATATTAACCAGGAAGTCGAGTTTTGTACGATATGTCCATGAGTTTAAGGCTTATCAGATGCCAAATACTATTTTGATATTAACATTTTACAGCTGTTTACAAGACTAAAGATCTTTGCACACCAAGTCTGGATTTTTTGTACGCCTTTTTATCTTCCAATGAAAATAGCTACGCAAACAAACCCTGCACACCGAGTCTGATGTGTTTTATTATTCTATTCCAACCTGATCTCATGTGCAGGCGTATAAATAGCACGACATTACAAAGACATTCCGCGTGTCATGAGAACGCATTTTAGCCTTTTCACATGTCATTTTTACGCAAAACCATCTAGTTTGGTTTAGGAAAAACGTCACGATTTGGCTTGAAATAAGAACGTAAACTAAGTAAAATACATACAGAAACAACGTAACAGAAGTACGGAAAATATGTCACAAACATCACTAACATAACTTCTAAATAACTCAAAAACACTCTGGGACTTGTACGCCGGTCTCATGGTTGAAAGCCCTGTGTTTGTTGGACCCATCCACCTCCCTTCCCTCCTGCCCGCCCATCATAAGCGTCTTTCTCACTTTTTATTCTACATCACTAGCTCTGAGCATAGCATATTTACGTGGATGTGTTTACATTGCAGTCAGCACAGACTACATGACGTATACACGACATGCCAAAAGCAAGAGCGGCTTTCTTATTGCACGCAAAATTGACTTACACTTCTTAGCAATATACGTTCTTTGGCCATGCTAGCGGCTCTATGGGGCTATGGGCACAGCAGTGTTTGAGCTAACATCAGCATGCCAACATGCAAACAATGACAACACTAAAATGCTGATGTTAAGCATGTTCACTTGCTAAGAATTACTAATTAGCACAAAACACAAAGTCCAGCTTTAGTTTTGCAGGTATTTGGTCATAAATGAAAAGTCAGGTGTTTAATAGGTTTCATTCTGAAGCGAACAAGAACGTCTGAACCAGATTTCATAGCAATCCATCCAACAGTTGTTGAGACTTCACTGAGGTTGATATTGTAATACTCGTTTAATCACTTTCAAAAGAAAATGACCCACGATTGTGACGAGGTTAAGTTTGTTTCAGCTTGACGCGGGATGTGCTGATGGGTTGTAAACAGCAACAGCTGGACGGAGAGGAGCCAGGTTTGAAACGCTCCCCCTACAGAACCCATGGGATCTCTGTGTTATCACCTCAGATCTGACTGGCGATCGTATATGTTCCCCGGCTGCACTCCTCAAGGTTATCATAACTAATCATTAAAACCTGAAGCTTTCAGGGGATATCCTCTTCAGTCTGCTGCTGAGGAGTCGGTTATCTTGACAGCTAGCCGAGCTACATCACATTCAATCTGACTGAGGGACAGGCTCGGCGCAGCCTCGGAGATCAGATAACAGCTGCTCTCTCGCCAGCGTGGCCCAGAGCTTCCCCATCTCTCAGCCCAGAGGGATCGAATAACAACTGTTCTGGGGCCAGCGTGGTCCACAAAGTCTCCGTCGACTGGCCTGAGGGAGCCAGTCGCTGCCCGGCAAGAGAGAGGCAGGAAGGAACTGGGTGCTTATGTCATTACCGACGGGGTAATTGCACTGGAGTGCCATTGATGCTGAGAGCCTCTTAAGAGGTGTCAGGATTGATTTGGGTGCGGACGGGGCCCCGAGTCTGGCTCATGTGTGTTCTCACCTCGAGCTGACACGCCAAACGCATGTTCCCCCTCTGCTGCGGCCCCCGGGGGAAGCCATTAGCCATGCAGACATGGTAATGGTGTCATTTGAGCCAATCGAGTGTCAAATGAGAGTCAACGCCACGGCTAACTAGCCACTGGGCAATCGCGCTATCACGCATAGCGTTACCGCCGTGTTACCGTTGGTCAGAGGAAAGTCTCTCTAAACCTGCGCCTCTGAGTGAAAGTAGGTTACATATAGAAGTAAATCAACGACTCCACGATGACAGCAAATGTTGTAAAGCGATTAATGTTTGTAATGAATACGGCACCGTGAAGCCAAGAGTAATAAAATATTATCATCTAGCATGCTTACGCCACGGATCATATTAAACCTATGCAAGTGAATTCATTTCAGCCTTCAAATACCTGCAGAGTGATTCACTTCTTATGTTGGAGAAACATTTAGAACCAGATTTAAACACCGTCATAAAGACCTGAAACCATCATAAAATAAGGGGTTAAAATTTGGCTATAGTTGCACAAAAATGAACACTGGATATCAATAGTACTTTTATTTTCTTATTTTATTTAGGGCTGTCAATCGATTAAAATATTTAATCACCATTATTCGTGTTTAAGTGCAAAGTAATAATTTTTTATCTGTTCAAAATGTACCATAAAGGGAGATCTGTCAAGTATTTAATCCTCTTATCAACATGGGAGTGGACAAATATGCTGCTTTATGGAAATATATGTATATATTTATTATTGGAAATCAATTAACAACACAATGACAGATATTGATCCAGAAACCCTCACAGGTACTGCATTTAGCATAAAACAATATGCTCCAATCAGAACATGGCAAACTGCAGCCCAACAGGCAACAACAGCTGTCAGTGTGTCAGTGTGCTGACTTGACTATGACTTGCCCCAAACTGCATGTGATTATCATAAAGTGGGCATGTCTGTAAAGGGGAGACTCGTGGGTACCCAGAGAACCCATTTACATTCACTGATCTGGAGGTCAGAGGTCAACGGACCCCTTTGAAAATGGCTACTACAGTTTTTCCTCACTAAAATTGAGTGACAAGTTAGAATGACATGGTTGGTACCAATGGATTCTTTAGGTTTTCTAGTTTCATATGATACCAGTATCTTTAAAACTGAGCCCGCTACGAGCTAAAAATCACAAGTTGCGTTAAATAAATCAGTGACTTGAAAACGAGTTTGCATTAATGCGTTATTATCGACAGGAAATAGAAAAATATGACAAATCTAATATTCAATGTTCGTCTTTTAGGATGTTTATGAGTTTGTCTGAGCGTGTGTGATTTACAGTTACACACCTAGCAATTTAGATGATGCTACTTGAAGGCGCATATATATTTTATTCAACTAGAAGGCGTCCGTTTTTGCCCTGATGGAAATGCTGTGTGGGTTAATTCAGCATAAGATTATTATAATTTAAAGTTGAAATCATTTTAATGCATGGCTTTATAAATCTGGCAAAAAGACTTTATGTGATTCAAGAAACAAACTGTGTGTTTTATGCATCTGGTCGCAGTACGATTTGTCATTGTTACACATTATTCTGTAAGGATGCTGCGCTGACTAAAATGATAAATCCAACATTTGTCATTCAGCTCGCTCAATGAAGTGGTTCCAGGACTCTGGAAGACTTTGGGGAGAAAAGGGAACTGTTGTTTCCATGGAACTAGGTTTTCTCCGGACTTGTGGGAACGCCAGCGTTGACTCCAAAAGAAGACCATCTATTAGCTCTTAAATGAAGTGAATGAAGTTTTCCATTTAATAATGCAGCTCGTGTGAAGGATCTGGTCGTGTTGCTGCTCGTTTGATGGACTCTTTTCTTTCCACCAGTGTTGATCCTTAATGTGAGCTGTCAAATTCATACGGACAGACACCTTCACCGCTTAGCTGATGTTGATGTAGGCAAAAGACCACGACACGTGCGGACATACGTCTGTGTTTGCATACGACCTCCGTCCCTACGGAGATTACCACACACAGACAGATGAACACATATTCCCGGAAAGGTGCCACTAGTGTGAAAACATGGCCTTTTTTTAGTGTATGTAACCTTCTAGCTGTTGGCGTTAATGTCACACACACATGGTGTGTAATGCATATAGCATATGGCAGACGTGGATGAGGAAAGCTTTCGTCACCGTGGCGACGATGTAATACAACAGCGTCGGGTCTGTCAAGAGTTAAATATGAGGAGAGAACAACCAGCATTTCTCCAGTCTGCTGCGCGTCATCAACACAGAGGGAGGTGACGAAGACAACAGGGATCACCGGGGATTTACTCTTTTATTTAACTGTCATTTTGTCCAATTAAAAGGTATCGTATGTTGTTTGCATTGAGCTTGGTGTTCCTGTTAGTTGAGGACAGATTCCTGCCTGCTGTTGCTTTAATTTGTGCCTCAAAAATGTTTCTTAAGGTCAGAAAACTTGACCTTATTTTGTACAATGCTCTCCGCCTAGCTCTAGGGATGGTAATGTCGTCCTGTCAGCTGGTTGGTCCTCTATTATTGGATGGATTACCACTAAACATTCATGTTTCCCAGATGATGAATCCTAATTTCCTTAAGTGCCACAGGAAGGTTGACATTTGGGGATTTGAGTGAAATGTCTCGATTACTGTCGGATGGATTGCCATGACATTTGGTAACTTTAGTAAACTAGTTTTTTATCTTTATCCATCATCAGGTCAATATGTTTGAGCATATTGTTTTATGCTAAATGCAGTACCTGTGAGGGTTTCTGGACAATATTTGCCATCGTTTTGTGTTGTTAATTGATTTCCAATAATAAATATATACATACATTTGCATAAAGCAGCATATTTGTCCACTCCCATGTTGATAAGAGGATTAAATACTTGACAAATCTCCCTTTAAGGTACATTTTGAACAGATAAAAAATGTGTGATCAATTTGTGATTAATCACGATTAACTATGGCAATTAATTGTGATTAAATATTTTAATTGATTGACAGCCCTAAAAAGAACACAAACATGAAAGAAAATGTGTATATGTATCTTTCAGGACCTTCACCTCCACCTCTCCTTACCATAATAATACTACTTTAGGAGCAACGAAATTCAGACGGTGACTGACGTTACCGCGGTTTTGCACTCCACTCTTTTTCCGAGTACATTTTCCTCTTTCATCTCGGAAATCCTGAGTTTTCCCCTGGGCTCCGTAATTATTTTACCTAAATATCCCTAATACGCTGTCGTACAATTTTAATATCTTAGATTCTATAATTAAACTTTATATCATTCTTTTATACATATTTTTATGCACATCGTTGGAAGGAGCCTGAAAACTAAGAATTTCATCGCCAACGACTGCTTCACTGTAATGTTTTTAGTATACGACAATAAAGAACTTGAACTTGAGATTCACCATTAATATTACTGAGCCATTGCAGCTTCCAGCGTGTCCAGGCCGACAGTCTCGCTCCGCTCACGGTTATTAATCACAGCCAGAGTTTCGGTGGAGCTTGGACTCTCAGAACAGTGGATTTCTCTTCTCAGATCTGTTCTGGGCTGCTTTTCAGGCCTCATACATCATATCAGAGCCCGGGAGTCCCGGAGTGGCCCACTGACATCTCTCTCACCACGGGGCTGACGAGCGAGGCCCCGACGGTCACCGGCATTTTACCGCGCCAATTTCAACACATCTCGAAAAAAACCCACCTCCGGAGGGCATCGCCGCTCGGCCCCGCTGTGAATTACCATCAGCTCTTTGTGGGCCGCGGCTGCACCGAGATGGGTCGACAGATGGAGGGGTTTTCACGGCTCTCCCGCCGGGTCGTCCGACACACAGGATCCAGTGTTCTTCTTCGGTCGCGGGCGCCCCACGTACCCCATTAACACCGGCATCATGCTGAAATGCACCTTGACACACCTCCGCCCCGCTCCTCGCTATCTTTCTTCATCTCTGTCTTTCTCTCACTGGTGGGACCTGTTAACGCTGGCGACCAACAGAGCGGCACTTCAGTGAGGTATCAAATAGGAAATGGGGTTTAGTGTATTACCCCCCCTTTATCCCTAAAAGCATGTGTGTGTGTGTGTGTTTAGCCAATGTGGGTGCACACCACAGCTTGAAACAAAGTGCATATGACCACAAAGAAAACATGCACATACAACATGAACGTATATAAAACACAGAGAGGCAACCAAACTAAAAAGTCGGAGAAACTAAAGCAGGAGAAAGAAAAAAGAAAGTGATGGAGGAGTTAATGTGGTGAAAAAATAAATAAGAATAAAAGTGTGACTATAGCCCGGTCCAGACTTTTTCTTTTTTCCCTCGCAGTGTTGGAGGGGGAGCGGAGGGGACGGCCCAAAAGGAGCGTTTGATTAAATCTGCGGTTGACGTGTGGGACAGGTGAGATTGATGAGGTTCCTCTGAGTTTCACACTGTGCGGAGAGCGGGGGTACAGGAACAGAACGCTGCAGTGTGGCGGGCCAGGGCTCGGGGCCCGCTCGCGCCGTGGGGTCCCTCGGCTGATTAATGGGACTGGAGGCCCTTCAAAAACAGCACTCCCCGCAGACAGGGCCCGACGGTGCTCCAAAAATAACCAGGCAGGGGAGGCGGCCCCGGCCTCCAGCCTCCAGCTCCTAACAGGCTGCAGCTTCTGAAGGAACCAGACTTCAATACGGCCGGGGGGGAGATAGCCGAGAGGGGCAGTGCCTACTCAAGACAGGATGCTTTAATGACCTTTCTGCTTTATGGGAAGTGACAAACACTGACAACTGATACTGTATCAACGACGGCGTCGTATTACCTGCTGATGTAACTGTAAGGGGAAGAATGTGCACGACGTTAAACCCAAAGAAAACTTTACTCAATGTTACAATAAAGCCCATAAAACATGTTACTAAAACTGATTTAGGAGCTAGTTCTCTGAGAACCTCAAGGACTAAAGGTCCTGACACACCAAGCCGACGGTCGTCTGTTGGCGTTCGTTGGCCTAGTTTTTGCGGTGTGTCCTGCACCGTTCACTCTAGTCTGTCTGTGTCAGAGTTTTTTCAGCTGATTCAGCATGTTGAATTGGCGGCGGAGCTCGTCGGTGAGAGAAACTCCAGGAAACTCCTGGTGGACTCCAGGAAGAATAACTGGGCTTCAGCCACAGCTAATGGAGATCCGAATAAAAGATAAATCACTCTGATTGGCTGTTCAGATTAAACGAATCAGTGCACAAGAAGAGAACCGGAAGTGAGGAAAGCAAGCCAACGAGTAAAGTCAAGAGGAAAAACACAGAAGGCTCTTCTCATGTTTCGTCTTCATCTCATCTGATCGTTCCAACACACGGATATTTTCACAGCGACATGAACATCTGGAATGAAGCTAAGTGGTGAGAGAGAGTGGTGTGAAAATGGTCAGCCAACGCCGTTTTGATTTCCCTTTTTGAATGATGAATACAGACTACCGCCGCCTACTGGTAGGGAGAGTTATTTCAGCTGACGCAGGCGCAGAGCGTACGTGCTAACTGGTCGTCGGCTGTTGTCTTTGCGGCGTGTTCGAGTACAACTTTTTGGCCAAGACAAAAGGGACGTGAGGCTTTCGTCGCTGCTAGTTCTTTGATTCTGTGCGGCGGGTTTTCACCTGTCTGTGCCAAGCGGCAACCTCCAGTGCTGAGAAATGAAGCCAACGCAGAAATGACAAAAACTGTCTGAGCCCTGTATGCTGGGACTCCGGCTTTGTCAACAAAGAGGTCTCACTAAACAACCCTGTCTTCTTCAGCCTCCACCAGTCACGCAGAGACGTACATCATCACCGTTTTGCATGAATGCTCCAAACATAAAGTCAAGCTAGAATCTAACATATAATGTAACACATCAGCTCTTTGTCTCAGATACAAGACAGGCAGACAGGGAGGAAAAGAAATCATTCACTGTTACTTTAACTTCCTTACTGTACCAATTTGGTGCTCTCTCTTCCAAATAATTCAGCCACGTAACCATCCATTCATGACATGAAATCACACACTTAGTCTGGGAATATGCACAAAAATTAATGGTTTGTAAGAGTGGCATTAACAACGCGCAACAGCATTAATCCTGGCCAGTCACACTGTAAGCCACAGAACAGCACATCGCCCACTGCAAATAAATCAAACATTTTCCAAAGATGTAATCCACCAAATCACACTTCAGGATATTCTCTTACCAATTATTAAATTCGGAGTGACAAAAAACTGATTTATTAAAAATGGGGGTATGCAAAGTAGCCGACTAGGCTGCTGCAGAAGCATGAGAAAAAGCATAAAAAATTACGAATCAACTAAAGAAATCTTAGCTGACTAAGACCAAAACGACCAATTAGTCGACTAATGGACTGAGAGTGGTCAGCTCTAAACTGTACTGTAAGTTCAGACTCTGTTAAAACCACAATATCCCCGTGATCACATGTAAAGCAGCTGTGTGCAGCTGGAGAAGCCGACCTTAATTCGTATGTGACTTTTTTCACCATTAGATAAACACGTTCGTGCCAGAGCTACTTGTTTCCTTCCAAATAGTTTCAAATAGTTTCATTAAACCACTTCCTCCTCCTTCTGTGCTGACAATGGACATGTGTGATTTTTATTTCGCTTGCAGGAAACAAATGACGGACAGGAGGGATAATAATACCCAAAAAACACATAAAAGTCACAACACAGCAAAAAATAAAACGGCACACACTTCATAAATTTATCAATATGTAATTATGGTAACACTCATGGCGAACCTCCACCAGCAGCTCCGCTCTGAAGAGTCCAGTCATTTCCTTCTGTTGACTCGAGTGCAGCTCAAAAGGCACGACACCAGAGACGTGGTACGTTTTAATTAAAAGTGTCGGACACTCAGTGAAAAGGCGCTGGATGAGACAGCGACTAAAACACAGGAAAACTAGAGAGATTCCCCAGTCGCCACCGCGGCCGCACAGCTACAGACTGATTCTGTAGTTCGACTTAGCTAGATATGAATGTCTGAAAAAAAGGATGTTGACATATGGGATAGTTTTAAGAAATGTGCAGAGCGTCTGAGCGAGGCTGGAGAATGACTACGACAGACCTAATTACACAGAGGGGACTGCTGAGAATTAGCGGGCTTTTCTGACAGTTGAAAATAAATAGGGCAGTTAATGAACATCCTCAAAGGGGAGGCCATGTTTCCTCGCTCTCGCCGGTCTCTCCCATGTGGTGCGGGAGCAGCTCTAATGGTTTTAGCTGACACCCGAGTAAGTGAATTTGGAGCCGAAGAGAACAGAGAGGCAAATTAGAAGTCACTTCCTCTTTCCTGGAGCCCAGGGGCTGACATGACTGATATCAGTCAATAACGGGACCACAGGCGTGGGACGGCGGGACAGCGGGACGGCGGGACGTGGATCTCCGTGTTTCCAGCTGACATGAAGCTGGAGGTTAGCGTGAGATGGGAGGGTTGTAGAGAGTACACACCTTTCAACACAACAGCTAAACTCAGGTTGAATTAATATATGCAACGCCTCAAACATTAAGACATTTATGACAATGTATTAATGTCATTGTAGGTATAAAATAAAAAAATTATGGAGCAGGGGGAGGGGGTAATATTCCGAGAAAAAACGTGCAAATTTCTGAGATAAAAGTCGTAAGAAAAAAACGTGGATATTCTCTAAGAATGAAGTGGCAAATTTATGTGAAAAAAACTATTCTCAAAGATTGAAGTTGCAAATTTATGAGAAAAAAACGTACAAATTTGCAAAATTATGAAGTCGTAAATTTACAAGAAAAAACCTTGTATATTCTCTGAGATTAAAGAGGCAAATTTACGAGAATAAAAACTCACAAATTTGCGTGATTATAAAGTCCGAAATTTACAAGAAAAAAACTTGGATAAAACTTGGATATTCTCTAAAATGAGAAGAGTGGCAAATTTACGAGATTATAAAATCGTAAATTTCCGAGGAAAAAACGTAAAAATTTGCAAGATTATGAAGTCACAAATTTACGACAGAAAAAATTGGCTACTCTCTGAGATTAAAATGGTAAATTTACGAGATTATAAAATCGTAAATTTATGAGAAAAAACTCTGATATTCTCTGAAATTAAATTTGAAAATTTACTAGAAAAAAACACAAATTTACGAGGAAAAAACTTAAAAATTTGCAAGATTATGAAGTCGCAAATTTACGAGAAAGAAACTTGGCTATTCTCTGAGATTAATATGGCAAATTTACGAGAGAAAAACTTGCAAATTTGCGAGATTATAAAGTCATACATTTACAGAAAAATCTCAGATATTCTGACATTTAAGTGGCAAATTTACGAGAAAAAAAAACTAACAAATTTGCAAGATTATAAAGTTGTAAATTTAGTTTATTTTCTCAAAAAATTATGACTTCATAATCTCTCAAATTTGTGTTTTTTCTCGTAAATTTTCTACTTTAATGTCAGAGAATATCTAAGTTTTTCAATCTCTAAAATTAGTAGTTAATTAATCAAATAGTTGATCAAGATGCCAAATACTTGTTGCTTGTTTTTCAATGATTTTTGTTTTGCCTTCTGATGCCAGACTTTTTGAGAGGTTTTCTGAGGACAAATTTCAGTCGGGAAACATAACTAGACATACACATCTATATCTATAGCAGAGGAACAGACATCAATGCATTTGTAGGAAGTTAATTTAAGACGACAAACATTCAAAACCACTGCAGACCCTGATTATAGTTAACTGCATTTAGAAAACATAATTTAAGACATGCCACTTCCCCCTTGATTTGCAGACATTCAGTTGTGGCTCATGTTGATCATTATAGAAAAACATGTAAAGGAATATGTTTTTCAGCCGCGGCTTGTAACTGGCTCAGGTCGCTTGCGATGGGGATTATGTTTGGCACTTTATAAACTTAAATATGAAACCCAGCAATTTAGTATTTGTTTACCATAAAGCTGGAGAACTCAAAACAGAAAAGTAAAACAAAAAATGAATCCTACATTTCCCAAAATGCAACTCAATGGTGTCTTTCATTTGAACTTTCCTGCCTTGGTCTCTCTCTATGAAAAACAACTGGAATAATCTCCTGTTGAAACAAGGTTGAGTCACCAAGAACACGCTGAAATACTGAACGACTCATCTCACTGATATTTGTTATTAACAGAATTTAACCAATTTTAACCACAAGTGAAGAGATTTTTAAAAGCCATTTCACAAACATGTCTCCCAAAACTCAAAGCATGTGACAAAGGCCGCACTTCATCTTTGTATCGGTCCGTTGAGATTCGGTGACTTTTGAAACATTTTCCAGTGAAGAAAAGCCTCCAAAAAAGCGTCTTGTTTGACGCACATCACACCTCAGGGCATTGTGAGCGCGCTGGTGTTTTGCACTCACATTTGGAGAAAATTAAAACAAATGAAAACCAACACTTCATTTCTGATGTTATTGCTGGTAATGAAGCACTGCTGTGATGCTTTTCGAGTACTTCTTCCACCCCCCTTCCTCCCCTCTTGTCGCACACCTCTCCGGCCTCTCCGGAGACTTTACCCTAACAAAATACAGACGGGACGGCGGTGAACGTGCATACTGTGTTACAGCTCGTACATCAACCAGCAACAGGGCTTTGGGCAGATGGTTGAGGTTTTTAACTGCACCGTAATGCAAGAAACGGCTCAATAATTAGCATCGTTGTTGTACCGAAACACACTGGTTATTCTTACACGTGCCAGGGGACTCGTTGTTTGCCTTAACACCCCATTTGCTTCTCCGAGGCAGCCGGGCAATGATAGGAAACTCTAAGCTGAGTTATAGGCGTGTTTAAAAAGGTGCACTCAAGGAGTGCTACTGAGGATATGATGTCACATGCCAGACTAGGAAAGGAAACCGAATAAACTTGAGATAGACGAGGAAAAAAGTCACAAATGAAAGCTGCTACAGTCGAGAAGGAACGATTAATGACGTGATGTGTCACATGCTGAGAAGCGAATGTCCCCAAAACAGAATAATCCAAAAAGGTGTGATTTAAATTCATGCAGGAAACATAAAGCCATAAAAAATCATTGATAACAAATAATTTTGTGGTTTTGTAAAGGCCAAAAATAATCAATGTATCATATTCAATTCATGTGATGACATGCTGTAATTGTTTTTTATGGAGAACCATATTTTGCTTCAACTTAGTTCAACTTCAGCTTATGATTTCCTCTATTTCCCAGAATGCCCTTCCCCCAGGGATTGGGGCGTAACCATGTTTGCTTTCATCTGCACTCTAGGAAGAAAAAAAAAAACCTTCCCTCTTTGATTCTGACACCAAAGCTGACTGTTGCTGTTTTAAGTCTCTGAAAACACATCCAACTAAATGCAGCTGCTCTAAATACCAAAACTTCCTGCTCCAGTTCAGCCCGCATTCCCTACATATGTAACAGCAACAGTTTGAAGAGACGCTTACACTTGAAAGCAATGGACTTACCCTAAAAATAAGACTTTTAGCACTACAAGAAGTGCTGCACTTTGGCTCCCGGCCCAGAAGAAATTAAAAAGATTATTGAAATCATGCACTCAGCTGCAGGTTGACTCCAAAGAATAATAAGCTAAAAAGGTGAATAGTATTTGTTCTTACCCTAGCAAGTTACAGGTGCAGGAAAAAAACAGCAACGAAAAGGAGAGGCTGTCTGCACACTGACATTAAGTGCTTATTAGTGCAACGTTTCAACAAAAATGTCCTCTTTGACTCAACAGAATGGCCATAACGGCTCATAACGGCTCATAACGGCTCATATGATATCTTACGAAAAAGTTGTTCTTCCTTTTTTTTTGTTTTCCTACAAATGTCCAGCAACACGTGTCAATTTCCGCTTGTTATATTGATACAGTCTTTTCAAAATAAACTTCTGTTTTCACAGGAAACAACTTCCTTAGGTTTAAGCAAGAAAACTACTTAGTTAGGTTTAGGAAAAGATCGTGGTTTGGCTTAAAATAACTCCGGAAGTGGCGTAACTTAAGTACGTAAGTTACATGACAAATAAATCAACGTTGACTTCTGGTTTCACACGGGACATGAACGTTGGTCTCCTTGTCAAAAATCCAGGACTTTTTTACCCACCCATCCACTCCGACCACTTCCCTACGCAGCTTTTGCCGCTTTTATATTTCCTGGTTCACGATTACGTGAATTACACACAAATTTATTTTTTGGGATATATACAAATTACGGTGCATTACTTTTCATAGGTATAGCTACGAACAGTGTATAAGACCAGCCTCAACCATAACACACTAATTAGGTTTTCTGGGTACAAAACTCACCAGAAATTATTAAACTCATCATCAGCAGTTAGCCAATCACTGACTTCTGCTGCCTATGCTGCCTTCACATGGAATATATGCTTGGCGTTCAAGTGGTTAAGTCGTGAGAACGCCGCTGCTAAGCAACGACAACATGGACGCTACTGTCGGCGTCTAAAAGCCACTGAGGCTAACAAGCTAGCAAGCGGGTGATGTAATGCAGAAAATACAAAGGCATAATGACAGCAGAAAAAGATGAGGCCGTTGGGAATATCAACATTTTCCTCGGACATAGAAAATTACAAAGAAAAACTCTATACAAATTGTAAAAAATTCTACACAAGATTAAATTTAAATCATATATATTTATATTTATATATTATATATGTATATTTATATATTTATATTTTTTTTTCTCTCTCCTAGCAGACAAGTGATCCAAGAAAAATAAAAGGTCAAAAAGCATTGTGGTGTCCTCTCCCTGTTGTTTCATGAATATACAGTACACTATACACTCCGGCCACTTTATTAGGCACACCTGTTCAATTGCTTGTTAACACAAATAGCTAATCAGCCAATCACATGGCAGCAACTCAATGCATTACGTCATCTAGATGGTGAAGACGACTTGCTGAAGTTCAAACCGAGCATCAGAATGGGGAAGAAGGGGGATTGAAGTGACTTTGAACGTGGCATGGTTGTTGGTGCCAGACGGGCTGGTCTGAGTATTAAACTGCTGATCTACTGGGATTTTCACCACAACCATCTCTAGGGTTTACAGAGAACGGTCCCAACAAGAGAACAGATCCAGTGAGCGGCAGTTGTGTGGACGGAAATGCCTTGTTGATGTCAGAGGTCAGACGA